>JAUZNJ010055592.1:16659-29148 GCA_034780135.1 Jordanella pulchra | reverse complement strand
TCAATGTGCAATTAATGAAGATTGGCCACCAGGCTGGTCCAATTTAGCCATGAAACCGCCCACACTAAAATGAGGGGGGGTTCAGTTTCATTGTCCAACCCCTGTATATATATATATATATATAATTTTGCATTGTGACATCCCAACTAATGAAAAGCTCTGCATGTAGTCATCAGCCAGACAGAAAACATCTCTGAGAGCTTTCCATCAGCCTGTCTGCTGTTTTCTCTCATTTGCCAGAACAACTCTATGTTTGAGCTCTGCAAGAGAGGAAAGTGTCCACTTATCTCAGGGGGGGTGTTTCAAGCACACAAAACACGCAGCATGCAGAGGCATCTAGGATCGACCAGTCAGCGGGACCACAGAAGGTTATTCTGGAGTCACTGTTTGATAAAACATTAAGTATTGTAGAGCTTCAATCCTAGATGGGCAGCAGTAAAGGGAAATGTGTTGTGGTTGCTTCTTCTTTTCTTTCACATAACTGGTCTTTAGTTCACATCATCTACAGACTGATCTATTTTCCTAACACTTCGAAAATAAAAATAAAACCACTTTATTTTCTAGCACAGCATGCTTTCTATCTCTGTCCTCCTTCTCAGCTCCAGAGCTTTAATAAAACAATCAATGAGTCATTAGTCAATCATTCTTTGGATTCTTCCCACGTCCACAGCTTGGGTCAACAGAATCAGAAGATATTTATAATTATATAAAGAACTTTAAATTAGCTGCAGGAAGAACAGCGCCTGTGTGAGACAGAACATCCTTCTCAGGTATGACTGAACTGAAGCAGAAAGTCAGAGAGGTCGGAACCAACTTCCAATGTTCGGAACCGCCTGACAGAAACCAGAAGTCCGTTTATAGAGAGCAGCCTGTCAGAGCTGCTCTGTCTGCAGGGATCCACTGCTGTAAAAGCTCTTGAACAACTCAATTCAGCTTAAAATCCTCTCTCTTATTTCAGCAGATCTATTGCTAAACGTTTAGAAAGGTTCCAGAATAAACTGAACCACATAAACCAGCAGCTTCTCCCGCTTGTCTCCGATAACTCGGAGCAAAAGGCGACTGAGTTCCTCCTTACCTGTCCGGCATCCTTCCCTGAACCTTCAGGCACTGGATCCGGTACCTGAAGGTTCGGAGTCTCTGGATCAAACTCAGCCCGGACGCGCGCTCGGTCAGCAAGTTGTGCAGGAAGCAGTAGAACGCAAGGAGAAACTGGTAGCTCGGCTCTAGGTCCACAGAACTCTGGCAGAAGTTGTTAGGGAAGTCCGACATGGACCGGAGCGACACCTCTCTGCTGCTGCTGCTGCTGCTGTGCAGGAGACAGTCAGGGCGTGTTCTTCAAGGAGGATGAGGAGGAGGGACAGAGGATGCGCAAACATCGTCCGAGCGAGGAAGATGTTCCCATAACATGTTCAGAGAGGATTATCGCCTTTGTTTTGGACAAATTAAGGACACACTGTGAGAAGTTGAGTTTAGCATCTGGTTCTGGGATTGTCCGTCCTCTCGACTTAATATACAGGATTTACAATTTAGAAGCAATTTTCTAAATCATAACTTAAAGAACCTGTAAATGCGTCTGACTTTTAGGGATGCGTCCCCCTCCCATGTGCCTCTTTGTTTAAAAACAACAGTAATGTGAAGTTACGAAATGTTTCTCACACTTTAAATGAATGCCATATAAACATAAAACAGTTGTGTAAAATGTGTCCAGTAACCTCTCCGTGCCTTGTTTAGCCAGACAAGCCAAATGAAACTAATCCACAGAAACAGGGATGGGTTTCACTTCAACCAAATGGTGCCTGTCTTTAAAGCTACAGGATTTGAATCACATTCACTTTTTCTTTCTCTAGATGCGCTAACATTGTAGATTTAACTGGCACGTGTCAAATACAGAAGACTAATTCACACACAATCTCACCTCAAAGCACTTAACAGTGACTGATAATCACCAGTTCTTTTTAACTGTTAGTATAAAAAACAAGTGTTACTTTAACACCTACAGAGTTAATTATAACTCTGTCTCAGATAACATTTGATGCAGTGTCAGTTTTTCAAGGTATTTTTTTCTCATTTAAGTGTCAAGTCAAGAAGAGCTGTCAGAGACTGATTGATAATCAACAAGATTTACACTGCGTGGCTGTGCAATACTCTATTTAGAGTAAAGTAGGTTGACTCTGAATTTCTAACACCCATTTTTTTAAGTATACAGTCTCAATTTAAATAGTTGGGTGGAACAAGTTAAGAGGCAATTTAGATCCCCATATATAGGGTTTTTATTTGATACACCAACCACCTCCCAACAAGGTTATCCTGTAAACAGCAGAGTACAGGAGGCAACAGACTGTGATCAGTGCTGCCAGATTTGACTGAGTTAAAAAAATATTTTTTCAGTACTTTCTGTATCAGAATAGCTTTGTTTATATTGTTCTGATGTAATATTCAGAACTAGAATGTTATATTGTCATTGGCTGTGTAAAATTTTTCATATCCTTAGTTCACCTAAACTCTGCCCCAATCCTTTGATTCTTTGAGCGAGTCAGTAGAACAAAAACAAATGTGTCACCACAAATGGGAATTATCTTTTAATAATGGATATTTCTTATTTAACTGTATCTTATTAATAAGCGAGCCTGTATAGCACATAGAAAAATTATGCATTCCAACTCTCCATCACAACCCAGCCTCCTTTCATTATTAGGCTACAGAGACTGTTTGCCATGAGTTCATGGTCGTCTGCCTTACAAGCTAATGTTGAACTGAAATATAAAATGTCCAATATCTGTAGGCTAAAAATGATCAAAAATGACACAAATAAAGGCTTAAAATTATCAGTCTATGTGTAATAATCTCTATGTATTATGTTTTTCACTCATAGTTATAAAGCACATTTTGAATATTATTACTGAGTAGAACTGTTTATTTGCTGAGTGACATATTGGCCCATTCATATTCCAATAAACACTATGGACAATGGACATGGTTCTTTATGCTGAAGAGCAAGATCCCAGATACAGGAGGGCATCATTAAGCCTTTAGAGGAGATCCTGCTTCTCCAGAACAGATAAAGTCACTTGAACTCTCTGAAACAAATTTTTGGAACTTGGGATGTCTGGCATTGTGAATGCTCTCATTTGGCCAAATGTAAAACACATAAAGAGTTTTCTTTTTTCTTAGCAGATAGAGGGTCAGCGAAGTTAAACAATATGTTTAAAGGGAACAAAAAGATGTGATTCAATAGAATTCAGGAAGTAACTATCTTCCCATAATGTGGAAGGCAAGAGAAGACCAACATAAATACACATATCTTTAGTGTGTACATTATTATAAAGTATGCAGACTGGAAAGTTATCAAATATAGCATACTCTGATCTGAGGAATGTACATGTTAAGAAGAAAACAAAAAACTGGGAAGGCAACAGAGACGTGCCAAGAACAACAGAAACGTCCTTTGTAAAAAGTCCTCATAGACCTCAGACCCCCCCAAGCTAAAGATTTTACCCCATATAGTGACTCACACCTATAGCTAAAAGTCGTACATGATCTGGATCATTACCAAGTTTCTATGACTTGATCCTTGGCATGAGGTGTACCTTTGGTAAAAAGTTCCTTAAAGTCCTTTCCTTAGTTTATAAATAAGGCAAGATGTGCCTGCAGCCTCTGGTGTTTGTTCTGCTTTTACCCTCTTCATTCACTCTGCTTTCTTATTTGATCAGCAGATGTAGACTTCTAGTGAGGCATGGCTCACCTTTCCTGTGTTTTTTTCTTCAGTCTAATACTTCTGGACTTTTTTGAGTCCAATGCAGAAGCTGTCAATAGTCACTGCTGCCACCCTCTGGCTTAGGGGGGGACTGCTTGTTCTGCCAAATGTTAAAATAATCCTTAAGAAAAATCCTGCATCCATATTTTTTAAACTTGATTTAAAAAAGAGAAATACAAAAACATATCATTTGTAAACATAAATGTTGAAAGACTAAAATAAAAAAAGCATAAAATATGTTGTTATTTTAAATAAATAAATGAATAAAAAGTAAAGTCTGAGAAAGTAGCAAAGTTACTCTCAAAACCATTTTTTGATTTAGACATTTTTTAAAGCTTAATTTCTCAAAATGCTTTTTATTTTCAAATTTCCATTAAAAAAACTTTTTTATTACTTCCATTTTTAATGTGTTCTTTGTCTGCAACTGGAATGAAATGAATTTCCCTCCATAACCAAACTAGCTTTCCAACATCTATTTGAAAAGTCATGCTGGTTCCTCGGATGCCTGCACCTGAGCAGTAGTTTTGAATTATTCAGCCGTCCCACAACAGACTGAAGCTGTCGCATGTAAGACAACTTGGCTGGCCTCCTCTTGCACCAGGGAACACCAGCAGACGGCTGCGGACTGCAGCAACACAAGCATGTTACGTAACTCCACATTCAAATTTAACTGGTGTACAATTTAGGCCTGGTTCACAATTTACTGCATGACTGGAGCTATCGCCCCCCCCCCCCATCTCTTTCTGATCAGAGAGGAATGTGAATCATAAATTATTCACCTGATCCAGCTTTTATGTGCGAATGCTGAGCTCACAGCTCATCTCAGAATAAGCAGTTAAGCTTTTTAATAGATACACAGCATCTGTTTATGCCGCCCTCTAATGCATCACGTTAAGTCAGCCTGTGTCAAACACAATTATGGAAATGACCGGAGTTAGACACGAACGTGTGGAAAGCTATAAACCAAAACATTGTCATAAATTTTCAGAAAGACATAACGTGCCTCTTTTAATGTGCTACAATTACTATGGCGTCCATTAGTGATATTAGAGTGAGGCTTTACTGATGGCAGGGATCATGATTGGAGTCATAATTTCTCAGGATAACTTCTGTCACTTTTACAGAGCCATTGAAACTATGAATACATGTCATTACAAAATATCACCACATGATATATGAACACATTAGAAATGATGTGTGATCTAAGTTTTAGCTTCTCCTCCAACCTACCCCGCTTGCCCTCAATTGAAATGTTCCCACTTTGTCAAGGTTGAGACAATCTGACCTGGGTGACACAGACATGTTCTCATGCCTACGGATGTTTACAGTCAATTGCGTTACTCTCAGCGCATGTGTGTGTGAGTGTGTGTACACTTCCATTCATGATTAGCTGAAGGAATATACCTTTCATGCTGTGCCTCCCTGAGTGTGGATGGTGGATCACCAACGAGCCCAGCCAGAGGTCGGTTACTTTGATCTCTAGCTGAGAGGCTCTACAGTAAAGCTCTCAAGCTTACCTCTTTGGATAAGAGCCTCTCCAATTTTTACAAATAGGCTAATCACACATCTTCAGACAAAAGGTCCATCCCACCTGTAGGTGATATTTCTATTTTAGATTAGTAGTCTGGTGGCAGAGGTAACCTATTTTGATCATGCAAATAAGCTGCTTATGTGCTCTACACAGGAACCTGTTAGAGACACTTGCTCTATAATTGCACACTTTAAGATGTGTAATTATTGCACTGTATTTTATACAACCCCTGGAAAAAAGGAAAACTCTGCTGGTGAATCTTTGACTTGTTCTATCTAGAGTTGATTTGCTTTTGAAGGAGAAAATACGGACATAACAAAAGATTGTCATGTTTGGGTTAGGGGTCTTAGCCCACATGCAGAACACCACAGGAGAGGAGGACGAATTTAAGGATTTATTTGACAATAGATCTAATGGAACAGGGTGTTGGGATCGGCTCGGAGTGAGGACAAACAGAAACTCTCTCACTGCAGAGATAGGATAGAATGATGACTTCAAGAGTTATAGGTAATTTGAAAACTGGTGGAATAAATGTAGATTGTCTTACTTCTTCTGTAAAGATCGGAGTCCTGGGATAGAGTTTTTAGTCTGAGGTCTTTTGGAGGTGGTATTTGGTTCCGAAGGATCATTTTATTTCCAGGTTGAGTAGTTGGTTGCAAAAATGAAAGGAGATAAACACCAAGAACCCCAGAACCTGATAAGGTGGTGGTGGGGGGTGAAATGTGTTTATGAATGTCAGTGAAAATCTAAAAAACAGAGAAACAAAGTATAGTGATAGAAAATGCACCACTTGCTCAAAGCCAGTCAATAGTTACAATTCTTTTGAACATCTAACTCTTAAGCTGCGTTCACACCAAATGCAGCAGGAGCAGCTAGTTTACATGCAAAGTCAATGGTTGACGTGCGTCAAGGAGCAGCAAAATGTTCCGCAGCGTGTTTTGAGCAGCAGGCGCAGCACATCTGAGCAGCTGAAGCAAGGCGTCAGGAGCGTTTAAGCATCTGACGCGCGCGGCGTGCCACAAACGCTGCTGCTCGACATGGAAAAATTGAACTTTTGCTGCTCGACGTGCCGTATCAACCAATCAGAGAAGCTGATCTGGGAGCTGGCAGGAAGACAGACACATCGCTGATGATACAGAGCGCTGAAACAGTTTATTAATGAAACCTGCCGGCAAACATTTTCACTTTTATTATCCTGGTGCCTGCAGTTTGGCTTACGTACATTAAAAACACTTTCAAACCACGAGGAGGCGACCGGGCCACAGGCTGCTGTTGAATAGGTTTCCTACTGACAGAGCACCGCTGGTATGTCGGGGTCTGAGCGGCTCCGAGAGAGAAATAATGTTTGAAGGCAGGATGGTAATCTGGATGAACTGACTGCACTGGTGAAGTTTTCAGGTGGATTTTCTGTCATGTTGGAGGGCAAACGTCTGACCCACATGCAGAACACAAACAGGAGAAAGAAGAAGTCAGGTTAGTAGATTTATTTGAAGCAGATGTACAATGATGTGGTTGTGGTCTCAGGAATTCTCTGGTATTCCAGTGAGTCAGCGAGCTGAAGAAGGAGAGGGTTGGGTGCTGGAAGCTGGATCTGCACTGGAGAGGAGAGCGGTCCTGGATGGGCTGGCTGGGGGATGATCGGTTCTGAGGAAGGTAGTCGTCGGAGGGCGAGCAGATAACTGGACCATACGTCAACCACGGATCGGGCTCCACTTACTTACGTTTTCAGCACGAAGGGGTTTCTCGTGACTAGACACTCAGAGGGGCTCTGGGTACCAATACTGGTTTGACACTCCGGCACCGGAGAAAACCTCCTAAGAAGGCAAAAAACTCCAGCACCCAACACCCTAACCTACTTGTAATATCTAGTTAAACATTTCTTATGACATTTTTAATGGAAGCAGTGTAATTTGAAATCAATTAATGATTATAACCAGAATGGTCAGAAATGTTCACTGCTTTAGCTCAGAATGCCATAAGACAATTTAACCTGAAGTCCCACATAAAGTACAAAGATGTGTAAAACAAACAAAAAAAAACTTATAAATAAAAAGGACATGGAACTGAGATCACATTTGTAAAATCATGTATTGTAAACACCAAACTAATTTAAAAACTTAAAATATGGTTTTTGATCAATTTTCAAATGAAAGGATTTCTTTTCAATTTAATTCCAGATGTAGTTTGAGCTTATCTAATTGTTCCTGCTCATAAACAAACATAAAATATAGATATAATAACATGATCTACATATTTTGGGCAACCTATTTTAGTTGTAATTTAAAAATCCACATAAAAATTAGACTCGGATAACCTGGTTTACAATTTAGAATTATTGCATTTTGGTTTATTTTGGGGTCTATAGACCTGGTAGCTTAACTTTTTAAGACATAATGTTTTTGAAAGTAATTTTAACATGTTTATTTTGTCTTTGTACTTTTTTGCATGCAGTGCATTGATATCCTCTTTTTTTCTCCTTCTGCAGGGTGGATCCTTGCAGTCCAAAGTGAAAACCCAGTGGACAGTTGTTTGACTTCTCTAGCAAGAACTTGTATCTTGGATACTTTGTGCATTTAAACCCCACCTTTCTGTCTGAGGACTTTCTTCAACTAAAGCCAGATTCTGTGATTTTAGTTCTCTTGATCAGAGACGGGCAAGTGACCATTTTCCATGTTTATATGTTCCACCATTGTTGGCCATACATCTATATGGACGCTACATTGTCAACATTTATGCAGATTTGTAAGCATGTAGACAATTAATGTGATCTGTACTGTCTGTTTCACCGATGTTATTTACAATTGTCTTATTAATTTTCAGCGATAATCACCTTGGTTAGATGTCGGCATCTTTTGTTGCCAATGTAAAATTTACATAAACAACTTTTCTTCCTCATGTATTCTGTAATTTTAGCGGTAAAGTACGAGCAGCTGTGGTTGCCAGGAACTTACCGTAAAATTGAAGTTGTCAAAATAATATTTTTTAATGAGTTTTTTTTTACGAATTTACCGTGTTTTTTTTTTTTTTTTTTTTTTTTTTTTTTTTTTTTTTTTTTTTTTTACCACATTCCAGTTTTTTTTAAGTTTTTTTTTTTTTTTTTACCATAATAAGGTTTATCCAACATTGTTAAATTAACAACAAATTACTTTAAAAAGGAACAAAATGTATCTGTTATTTTACAACTAATAGATGTTAAAATTAACGGGAAGTGTAATTTGTTTAATAGGCCATTACAGTATAAGGGTTTATGGTATTTGTTTTTTTATGATGATTTACAGTAAAAGAACATGTTTTCAACTGTGAAAATTTAAAGTTACCAAACTGATAGACCGTTTTCTCTTATACGATTTCCACTTTTTCTTTACGATAAGTTTCTGGCAACCACAGCTGCTGGTATTTTACTATACATTTGATATAATTTATTTGACAGTGTAGTAAAAACTAAAGATTGGAATTAAGGTGCAATTAACTTTTCTTTGTTTTCCTGCAGTGAGTAGGCTAAGAAAATCTAAGATTTGACTTACATTTATCCTTTTTCCTTTCTTATACATAAACAGATGCTTATTTACATAAACAGATGCTTATTTACACATAAAGCTTTACAGAGACATAACTCTTGAATGCTAAACTTTCTAGGGTAAAAGAAGAAATGGCTGACATCATGAAAAACAGGTCCTAGTAGACATTTTACTCACTGAGTGTTTGGCCCGTGCTCGCCTGGGGAATTTCAAAATATCTACATTGAAGAATATAAAGCCTTTAAGTGAAAACCTTTCTATTTCTTGTTTCCATACCAAACCTTTAAAATTGAAAAACTTTATTCTATAGTTTTTGCAGACTTTGAGGAACCATATGAGTGTTTGGAAGCTGTACTCTTGAAGCCCAATGCCCAATCATATGATTAGAGCCCCAGGTGGCTCCAGCTATAAGGCAAGGGCTCCTGCCAGGATAAAGGGGTCCATCTGCTGTTAGCTACTTTTGGGATTTAAGCTTTCATTAAGCATGTCTCCTGTGAAAAAAGAAAACTCTGGGAGCCTGCAGATCAATTTTTTTCCTAGGGCTCTGTAGCAAGTTAATCCACCCCTGCCTTTGTGTTTGATGTAGGCTTTTCATGACCATGTCTTTTATTTTAACAAAATATTAAGGAACTAAAAAAAATGTCTTTAGAGCCTCGCATAAGAATTCACCCTTCGAACATCAATGATGATGTAGTCAAGTGGCCATTGGCTTTAAAACATCTTACAATTGAAGTGTGTATATTTAAAGGCTAGGCTTTGGGGGGCTAAATAGCACAAGCTTGGTCATATTGGATGCAGACCTTCTGTGAAAATATATTTTCATTATCTTTGACTGGGCAATTATAACATAGGGATATGTTTTGTGCTAAGTTTTTCCGCAGTAGTGCAGTCTGTATGTTTAGTGTTGGTGATTGAATATCAGTCTTAAATGCAAGTCCTCTAAATCATCAGATTTTCTTCCAGGATTTATCCGTATTTAGATCCATTCATCAACTATCAACGGTAAGCAGTTTCCCTTCCCTGTTCCTGCTAAAGAAAAAATATCCCAACAGCATAATGCTCTCACCACCAAACGTCACATTTTGTTCTGCATTTTGCATTTTTTCAGAAAAATGTCAGCTTTGGTGTCATCTGACCAAAGAACCTTTACTCACATTTTAGTTTTCTCTTTGCTTAACATAAGAGAAAACATCAAGGAGGACTTTTAAAGGGTTTCTTTTAAATATTGCCTCATTCTCCTACTAAAAATTAGTAATTTGATCTGTGCATATCAGCAGCTCCTCCAAAGTCACTGGGCCTCTTCCCTTCTATCTTTGATAGAATCCGTACTCATGGAGTGTCTTCTTAAAGCAATCGCTTGTGCTGAATTACAATTCAAAAATACTTTATTGATCCCAAAAGGCTATCAAAGCACCGGGCGCTGAATGATTGAGTCCTCTCTCCTGAAGCTTTTTACCTTGCTATCCCCCGCCCCCCTCCCTCGGCTGTCCGCCGTTGCCAAGGTTTCCGAGTACGCGCTGCTTGCACCAGCGGCGCCGCGCCGCTGTCATACATTAGTGCCAGACATGGCGGCGGAGCTACAGCCCGAGTGGATTTCTGCTCTCCCGTCTTCCTGGACTTATGGGGTTACTCGAGACGGACGCGTCTTCTTCATTAAGTAAATATACCTTCAACTAATCAAGTCTAAAAGTCCTTCAACTGGCTTCTCTTACGAACAAAGTATTGGCTCATTGATACATGCGTTATATTATCCCTCTGTTTCAACAGCGAGGAAGCACAGAGTACAACCTGGCTGCATCCAGTGAGCGGTGAAGCAGTCACAACCGGACACAGGAAAACTCCAGGTAAGGAGAAGAAGAGGAAATGTCACTCAGCTGTCAAGTTTCTGTTAACCGCAGCGCGGTTGCCGTCATGTGTTTTGTTTCCCCTCCGAAAAAGGGACTCTTCCCACGCTGATAGAGTCAAAGAGAGAGAGAGAAGCTCTGTCATCCGTGCTCTCTCCCTTAATGCATGAGTGGGCTTCTGGCTCTCGTGCTGTGAAAAGTGAGCCCCCTCATGCCCACCGCTGGCCGCTCCAGCCTCAGGTTGCTTCGGACACTCAAGTTGTTGAGGTGTCGCTAGGCTAACGTAACTTGAGAACTTGTAGAGTGACTGTGTGTAAAATCAACACCCAGGCTGCAAAATAGAGCTGCGAGTCCTTATTTCTGTAGTTTTTATTTCTTTTTCTGAATGATTTGATGTAGGGAAAGGGATGCAAAAACGAGCCTATCACTAACCTGATATCTCCTGTGGGATTAGTTCTGTTTACATCAACATCTACAGCGCTGTAAAGCTTTCTGATAAGATGGTGCATACCAACAAAGCCTCTATGCAAAAATTCAACGAAAAATCACTCTATTTGACGGTGAAATCACTTCCTGCAGTGCTTTTTACTGCGACATCATGCATTCATTAGTGTTCGCCTTTAAACTTACCTTAACTGCATAAGTTTTAAGTATGACCTGCTTTAATAGTTTTTATAAACACAGAAAATATACAAATATTCCAATGAATTAGTATCGTAATCTGGAAGGTTGATTCAAGAACGATTTCAGTGTCTTTACTGGTGTATTTATTTATTTTTTTTGGATATTTTAAAAGCCTCTTACTTTTTTTCATAACCATAACTATAGGAGAGCTTATTCTTGATGACCCTTTTTATAAAGCTATGACTAGGGTTATCTCAAAACCTAAATTTCAATATAAATACCCAGAAAACATTCAGTACTATATTTATTACAATGGTGGTAAAAAAAAATGCCTGGTAATTAAAGGCATACAAAAATATTTGTTCACATGAAAAACTCACCTTTTCAATCTTAAAACATGGAAGGTGCTTTTCTCGAGAGAATCACAGGTTCTTTTTGTAAAAAAGTGTGCAAATAAAAATACAATAAAAAAAACAACTTGACACTAGTTTAAGGTTGCCTGAAGTGTTACTATTTTAATGTTAAAGTAATCCAGAAATCTGAAATTAACAATAGCAAAAATATGCAATAAATGTTTGTATTTACTGTTGATACCAATTATTATTGTGTTTGAATAGTGTTTGAGTATCTATACTTTTGACAACCATACCTCTGACTTGCTGACAGCTGGTTCTAGAATTTAAATCCAAACAAAATATATTTTTCAACCTATTAGAGAATAGACACCTCTTTATTTGTACCAGTGTTGGCAGGTTTACACCCTGGATAGGTCACTAGTACATCACAAGGTAACGCAGAGGAACACAGGACAAGCACCCATGCATGCACACAAGCAGACCTAACGGCACTTTAAATGTGCCACTTAACGTATCTTTAATGGTGTTTGACCTTTGGAAGGGAGTCGAAGTACCTTAAAACAGCAATGCATGCACAAGGATAGCATGCTAGTGGCATACCAACAGGCTCCTGGCCACAGTTCAAACTCTACATTTTGCTACAAGGCAAGACAAATGCATTATATTACCATACATCTCTGTAGCTGCTGAGTATCATAAATTGTTTTTTAGTCAAATGAATTTTCCTAAACGGCCCAAAGTTACAGATCTTCCTATAGATCACTAAAAATCAACACAAGGCTGCGGGACAGAATTATACAGATAAAAAATGAACTAAACTTGACTCTATTAGAAGATGGATAACATTACTTTAACTTTGATC
>JAUZNJ010055591.1:0-51378 GCA_034780135.1 Jordanella pulchra | reverse complement strand
GACCAAAAATGTTCTGTTTTGGTCTCATGTGGTCAGAACCCCTTGGTTCTCTCTTAGTTATGTGGCAAATTGCATAAAATACTTCTCTTAACAATGGCTTTTCTCTTACTATTTTTCAATAAAGGTCAGATTCTGACTCCATGCCTTAGAGTTCCCATGTGAACAGATTTTCCAAGCTGATATGTCAAACTCTGATACCCCTTCTGAGTTACAATGGGCAATTTGACCACTTACCTGATAAATGTCCTTCTAGGGGGACGGCTATGTCTTGCCAGGTTTCACTTCTTGCATTTTTAGGTAAAGGTTTGGATGTTTTATTTTAACCTAATCATGCTCTGTATTCACTTATATTCTCTTACAACCCTCTGGTCCTGTAGACAAACAGGTGAAGTCCATTTAAAAGTCACATTTCCTCCCAAGGCAACTGTTAGCATTGGATTTAAGTAAGGAGTGTCAGAGTAAAGAGGGGTGAATACCAAATGGGGAGAGAAAGTATTCATCTTCCAGTCTTAGAGTTGTGGGATTGACTGCATCAAAGGCATTTAATCTTAAAATGCCTACAGATCATTGAATCGGTGTTTGAATATTTTCATGTTAAGGAGAGCTTAAGGTGAGTTTAGTTCTAGTGTAAAGCTCTTTATATATGTTAAAGCTTTGCAGGTTTCGCCACTTTGTTTTTGTTCATCATATAAAAAAAGAACAGCATACTGAAGGTGGTGGTACTAACATGGCAACATGCTGTATAAATGCCTGTGCATGGTATTTTTATTTGTCTTTTCTCTCATGCACAAGTTCTTTTCTGTTGGAGGTATCACCTGTAATGATTCTGTTCTCGTTTCAGGCCTTTCATAAAACATAAAATTGTTATCCTAAAATGTTTGTTTGGTCCGTACACAGAGACTGATGTTTCCCTTCACAAAGACTACTTGGTCATTAAAATCATAAGCGGTATCAGATGCATCAAGAGAAGCTCTCTGATCCCTAAAGCGTGGTAATGCTTTGGTCAGGCTCCTCCTCTATCTGTGATGGCTCGTTGTTAAGAGAAGGGCTCTTTGTGGAGCTAAGGCCCCAGGCTGGACCCCTGCACCCAGACAGCAGGCTCCAGCGAAAGGCTCCAGAGTCACACACGGTCATGCATATGCATATAGCCTCATTGCTTACGCACACGAAGCCACAAATTCACACCCCTCATTTAAGGGAATAATGTATGCAATGTCCATGTTTACTTTTAGTTGAAGATTCCAAATTTGCCCATTCTGTTTAAATTCACATGTGAGAACCACTGAGTCATGAGTGCAGTATTTTTCCCACTCCCAGCGTCTGTCATAGTAGCCCTTTTCTGGTTTTTTGGCCGTGGCGACCGGAGTGAGAGGAAGGACATCGGGTCTTTAGTGGGAGAGAGAAGAGGAAGGAAAGGCAATCAGGCGACCTGAGCAAACACGTGGGGGTCTGCTTAAACCCTTCACACACAGATGTGCTCGCAGCTGAGGCTGCCAGGAAGCAGGCGTCGACTCTGTTTCTCCCTCTTTTCTTTCTCTTTGTTTATTTTTTGTGTGCTTCTCTCTCTCCCTCCCTCCGTGCAGACGGAGAGAGAGGGAGTCTGTTTGCCTTTTTGCTCTCCTGTCTGCGTCGCTCTCTCCATCTCGCCGTCCCATTTGGGCGATTACAGTAAACTGAAGGGGGATGAAGAAACTTTGAACACCGCCACAGGACTAATGAGTCTACTCGATTAGGGCCAATTTTAGGTCATCATCGCTGAGTTCAACATACCCTTACACGCCCACAGCACAAACTGTCCGATTTAACAGTCCAAGCTAAAAGCGGACTGCTACCCCTTCCTGAACCCTCCACCCCGTTGACATCTGCTGGGGTTTTCCAGAGGTCTGGGCTGTTTAAATCATGAAAAATAAAAATAGAAAAAGATGTAAGCTATACAGGGATTTTTATAGGTGATGTTTTTCTTTTGTCATTCCAGTGTAGGCTGCTTAGTACACAGCTGTCCACTTCAGAAACCCTGACCGTGTGCAGGACTGGGTGACTGCATCTGACTGTCTGAGAGAGGAGGGATCCTCTTGAGCCACTGGCTGAACACTAGTTAAACCTGCCAGAGAGCAGTCTAGCCAGCTGTGTGTGGAGCAGCTCTGTGGGAGCTGGGCCGAATGCCGGGCCACGACTCCAGTGGGCTGTACACTGCCGCAGCCAACGGGTCCGCTCGGCTGGGCTTTGGCCGGGCTCCCAGAGAGCAAGCACTCTTAAAGGAGGCCCTCCAGAGGGAAGGAGCAGTCCTCCCAAGAATAATACAGCGGTCTGAAACACCAGAGACTCCCACATAACACATGAACATGCAAGTGCACAAAAAGATGCAGACAAATTTATTGGTCTGGCAAAAATGCAAAACAAAAAAAAAGCCCTTACATAATCCCACCTTGTGTGTTTGCAAATTTCACATAGGAAATAACCTTTCATTTGACTACAACTATTTAATGAGTTCACAAAAAGGGAAAAAAAAATATGTTTAAAAGAATTTCCAGCGACACAGATAATAAGACCCATAACAATTTAAACCATTTTCTTAGTTGATACATAAAATGTTGAAATTCACCAAAGGGTCTCTGTGTTTAGGCTTCTATAATTATCTGCTTCCTGCATGAGGTATAAATATATGTTTTCAGCTCTAGCCTAGGTTGAGCAAGGATCCATATTAATTCTGCAACATGCACAAAAAGCAGGATGATAAAGAAAGTAAAAACAATCTCCAAATCTTTCTGCTAAATGACTTCAACAAGCAGAAACATCCTGGGTCGACCCAGTCTCCATAACAACCATTACTCATTGCCTACATGCCAACCAGTTATTTTCGAGTGAAGCCAAAAATAGGTTTTTTGGTCCTCCCATTAAAACTTTAACTGTGTAGTTTGCTCAACTTTACTGCGACCTTAACTGAACCTGTGTGGATTGATTAGATTGAATGAAAACTGACCAAAGTGTGAGTGTCGCATAAAGCAAAGGAAGAATTATGTGGAAACTACTTCATGGTCACTGTTAAGCATGGTGGAAAATCTGTCATGCATTCAGCCCCAAAGGCCTGAGGAACCCTGAAAGACCATCTGACATCATGAACGCTTTGAAACATAAAAAGTTTTACGATAAAGAAAAAAACATAAATTTGACTCATCTCTGTGTAATATAACCAAATAGACCTAGTCATCCAAAACACAAGACTAATTCCACACAGAAATTGTGGAACAGACACAAAATGAACCAATCAACCGACATACTATAAATGTACCACTAGTAATTGAGAGAAAAACTTATTTCTTTATACTTCCCATCCAAATTAATTGAATATTAAAATTAGATATAGGTTTTTAAGAAAATGTTTCAGGGAGAAACTGTTTACAACAATGAAATTCTATTTTTGTTGACACATCTTTTGTTACCAGGACTGTATAATGCATTGATATGCAGATATATATGGTTTCAGACGTACTAATTAGAGGCTGTTGCCATAAGAAGGTGATGGAGTGTGATTCTATTTCTCATGGAAGCACAAATCCCAGTTGGTGTAACTGATGGAAAATAAAGCTTTAAAAAATGGATGAGAATTAAAAAAAAAGTAAAAATGTATCTTCATTTCGAAAGGAATGGTTTATTTTTATTTATAGAAGAATAGCATTTTTGCTGTTTGAAGATGTCTTAAATTTAGTGGTCTTAATTCTTAATCTCAAAAACTCCTGAAAGGACATAAGTAGTTTGGAAAAGTATGTCTAGCTATTCAGCTGCCACACTTTGGCGCAATACAACTACAAACTACCTTGTTTTTTAATCATACTTTATCGGACAGAGCACAAAATAATTGAACATAATTGCAGAGTAGAATAAAAAGCGTTTGTAAATTAAAAGATATTTAGAAATAAAAAACTTACAACTGTGGATTTCCATTCAACTTCCTTTATACTGATACCCATAAATAAAATTCAGAGCAATCTAGAAGTTCCAGACAAACATATAAAATGCAGGACGATTAGCCCTGAGAACCAGGATTGAGAAACCCTGGTTTGAATCAAACTCCTATCCTCTAACTTTTTGATCCATTTCTGCTTCAATACTTAGTACTCAAATAAGGTCATTTGCTAAGTTTTGTGAAACGTAACCAGAGGAGAAAGAGACCATTCAGACATTTTAAAATTCAGTTTAGTAATATTGTTGTATAACATGAAGGTATTTAAGTCTTTTTGTTATTATTTATTTAAATTTTCCTTTGGGATAAAAGTTCAGATTTATTTATTTTTTATCAAATTCGCTGTTATGTTTAATAAAAAACTCTTCTAATTGGGACGGCCTTTTTGAATTCCAGATATCTCACTCGAGAAATAAGTGAAACATAAATAAAACATATGAGAGGATGCTGATCCAGAATGGATATTTCCAAAATTATGTCTTTAGAGCAGAGATTTGAATACTTGGCTAAATCAGTGTGATGGCTAGCTTAGCATAGCCTAGCAGAGGGACGCTGTTTGTTAAGCCACAGATAAAATGCCACCATTTAAGCACTGAAGCAGTTTTATGACAAATTTTGCAAAACTGGAAATTCTAACATGAAAATAAAAAAACAACACATTACCTTTGAAATAGCAGCATAAAGACCCAATTTATGGTTTAATTGCAAAAGCAGGGGGAGTTGGTATGAGTTAAACTCATTTCAGCAACCAGTCTAGTTTGCATTTTACTAATTCATACAGATATTAAGTTTAAACAAAACTGCCAAAAAATAATTTTAACTTATAGGAACTTGCAGAAATAGTACAAAGGAGAAACTGCTTATCATAAATGTGATCAGTCATTTGACAAACAAGTTAGCCGCAGTGGCTCGCTTACGTCCTGAAAGCTTTTCACATTTTCCCATGTTTTAACCTCAAATCAACATAAAGAAGCACAATATTTGTAACTTGAAGAGATTGGATTTAAAAAGTTTGACTTAAGTTGGTATTTAGCTCAAAAAGACAGTGTTGCAGAGCCACCTGTCTGTGCACTTATTCAAAAGAACGTTGGAGTATGTCTCTACCAGACTGGTACATCTAGACTAAAATGTCTGTCTGCAGAATAGCTAAGCTTAGGCAGACTTTTGAAAGCTTGCAGATTCTGGATTAAATGTCTTTCTGGAATTTGAATGTGTCATTTTTATACCTGGTTATGCTTTGACATCAGATACCAAAATGGGGCTTTGGATGTACTGTATGTTTGGAGTTTTTGCATCTGAACTCTAAGTATTGTCCCTGCCGATGCTAAAGAAAAGCGTCTCCATTGCATGATGCTACCCCTGTGTCTCATCCCTGGTATGTTCCAATCAGGTTTGTAATCCATCCTAGACAGTTTCTGCATACACAAGAATATAGTAACTTTTTCAAGTTATTCTCAAGGGGCTCAAAAGCATTCTCAAAAGCAAACAGCTGTATTGGATTTTATTAAAGGTATGAGAGTAAAAGGGGGAGTATCCAATTAGATAATATTTTTATTTTACTTCATATTTGTTTACCCCTTTATGCTTATCTTTACATTAAATCCCAGATAAACACTCTAAAGTTTGAGGTGTGAAATGCAGCAAAATATTAAAAAGTTAAAGGAGTGTAAATACTATTTCAGGCATGTAGTTACCTCTGGGTAACAAAGGTGACAAAAAAGGCCAACCGGCCTTAAAGACAAGGCATTAATATCCACAGTTTGAAGGACTTTTTGTTTTTGAAAAGTGACCAGTCCACTTTTAAATTCTGTGCTTTCTATTTGCTTGTGATAAGTGAGGACCTACTATGCTTTTTTTATACAGCAGGCCTCTCTGAGCCAATGGCTACTCCAAGCGAGGAGGCATCCCCTCCTGACTTTCTTCCTGAGTTATGTGTCACACAAAAACATAAAGTAGGAAGTTACTTATCTTGACTATCAGAGTGGCATTCCTGAGAAGAGATGAAGAGGAGAGATCTCTGATGCGTCAGTGGGGTGAACATGGTGGCCACCTAGATCAGAGCATCGGGAGGTTTTACGACTTCAACCTGGAACTGGATGTTTTAGCTCATCTTCCACTCCCTACCTCTTTCTCTTTCTCTCCTCCGCTCTTTTCTGTTTATACTCACTGACTTCCCTCACTGCCGCCGCCCACTCCCTTTCCCCTCAGAGCTCAGTGTGAGGGTCCGATCTCTTCATCCTTCTTGCCATCCATCCATCCCCCTGCTACTCCCACTCTTTCCACATCTCCCTCTCCCCTGGAGTATTTGTTTTTCCATCAAATTGAATTAGCGGAATCAAAAGGTATTCTGAACATCCCCTCGCAAAGTTGAGTTAGGGAGAAGGAGACGTAGAAGATGAAAGGAAGTGAAGCACAGTTCAAATGCAGGTCTCGTAGAGTGTTTGCTGCAAAAGGGGGCTTGGGGGGAGGGTTGACCTTTGCCTGGGCCTTGGTGGTAAAGCATCCCTCATTCCACAGACCCATAGAAGGATATTAAAGCTGCAGGACAGGACAGCACTGAGATTAAACAAGGATTGGGAAATCTAACTTTGCCATTAGATGTCCTAAATTAAGAATTTTACTCCCTTAACCCTGTGGCCTTAGTGAAAACTTGAGCAACGGCATGATAAAGCATATCTATGAAAAGTTTCAACTGTTAGAGTTATCAATTCATGGCGTTTCTGCTATTAAGAGACCCAAACATGAACTTCCTCTTTTGCTGGATGAAGATAAATTCATAGAAATAGCCTGTGTCAGAGCTTTACAGGAAAAAGGGTGTCAAACACCTGGTTCAAGCTATTCATGGAAACCTTAGCAGACACACCAAAATTTGACACATGAATAACTCTATGAACTGCTAAGATTAATCAACTGCATCGTGCGGAGCGACGAGGTGATCGACAGGAAAAGCTGTCAGTATTTCAGAGCTTAACGCAGATGATCAGAGATTATTGGCCTCTTGTTGAGAGGAAGCAACCACATCCTGACCCGCCCGGAAAAATGCCAGACCTCGTTGATGATCGATATCTTCATATCATGAAAGTTCACATAAAAAAAGCTGCATTTTGAACCTATGTAATTCTTTCTTTTTTGGACTTTACACATTTTTCGAATTCTCTCCACCTCAGAATCGGTGATGAAAGATTATGAGCTGCCTACAGCTGAATATCAAGCTTTACTTAGGATACAACCTCTGGAACACATGAAAAAAAAAAGAAAAGAAAAACAAGAAGTGAGAGATTCAAACAGGAAGTACTTATGTGCTGCTATTAAGAGCAATTAAAACCATAGAGGTTTGACAGGGACAGTAAAAGGAGATTGATGGGAGGGGGTACGGTGTTTAAGTGTAATTCCGTCATCACAGAGTGGACCTTCCTGTGCGCAGTAAGGGCACAACTAGAGTAATCTCACCACTGATTATGCTAAGATTTCACATCCATCAATGCATTTAAGTCAGTACTATTTTACTTTAAACACTTCCCAAGTCTTCTTCCTACTCAGCATCACAAACTGCCGGGAATTTGATGGAGTTTGTCTCTCGTAACATGAATATTCTCTGCTTATGCTTCATATATTCACACAGCAGAGTTTTATCACTGAACTAGAAAGTGAAATTGGAAACTTTCAGAGCTAGAGCTTCTTGCTAAGGTTTGTGGTCTTCAAAAGAATCATTAACAACTCACAGCTACAATGAAAAGAAGCAAATGATTTGTGCATGAACTCATAGGGTTTTAGTGGTTACTAGGCCCTTTTTGACTGTGGTGGCAAAAACTGCCATCTGCAATGCAGTTTGTTAGATTAGCAGCTTACCTATGGCTCAGAGGAAGAGGCTAAACTCTGGCAAAAATAACTAACCTGTTGGACAATGAGTTAGAGATCTCCTTTGGAAACAAACTGCTGTATTTTAGGTGCACAATGGAGCATTATCAAAGATTCTTCCTTCCAGCAGCTGTTAGACTCAATAACCATACATGCTCCCAACAAACTTAATAGGTCTTTGCATCTTTGCTGTCATTGCATAGTTTTTGAATTTTTTGTAGTCTTTTGCTGTTTTTATGCACACCTTTCACAGGGCAAGAACCTCAAGATTACTTGAAGTAGAAAATAATACATAAACAATAAAGAAAAAAAAGATCAAACGGAAATATCTGTGTGGTGACGATAAAACAACTTTCCCACAAACATGCAATAATCATACCGTCCTAATCTAGTTAAAGCCACTCTGAATAAGTGAGTCGTCAGCTGTTTCTGATTCTACACAACTAAGACCCTATAAAGAAGACAGAAATCTGACCTCAGTCCAGAGCTACATTGTCATGCAAAATTACTCATACAATTTAAAAAAAGAAATGATGCATATTTTTTTTACTAATGACAGTAGTTTGGCATAAATGTGCAACTTCTATTTATTAACACACCATCTATTTAAAAAAATGGTGCATCGCATTTCATTCAAGAATCAAGTTATTAGCAATCAGGGTGCACTGTTGTATGATTTAATCCCAGTCTAAATGCAGTTAATCTGTGAAGACCTCCAAGGTTTGTTAAAAACATTAATGATCAAAAAGCCCCATGAAGAGCAGGGAAACCACAAAAGTTTGAAGCAGGTTTATGTTGCACAACTGCTTTCAAATGTTTGAACATCTCACAGAGAACTGTTCAATACACCATCTGATAATGGAAGGAATTACAGCCAGAACTGCTTTCTTTAAAGCAAAACCCTGTGCAAGTTTTAGCCACCAGGTGTGTTAGACCTGTAACTTTCAGCTTAATTACCCCTGAAAGCAACTGGCAACAGTGCACTAAATTAAACAGTCTCCAAATGTATTTCTGTTGGCAGACTACTTTAGAGTAGTGGGTTAAAAAAAACATCAAACTAGTTGCAAAAACAACGCTACCTTCACCCCTCTAGATTAAATCCTAGGTCAGAAAACCAAATATAGTTCTGATCAGGTAAGGGTCATATTTGTTTTATTGCATAATAACAACTTTCTAGGGTAAGGTCTCCTATTTAAGGGGAGCACAGACTACCGTAAAGTGGTGTTCTGGGTCCTACGAATCTTTCATTGATGGATCTGGGCATCTCAAATTACATAGGTGAGATTTTGAGGGCATCCTTCATGGAGCATCAGGGTACACTAGGTGCTGTATATTGGCCTGAAACATTATTTATTACATCAGAAATTAAGCTAAAACAATCAGTAGAAAAAATTGTCCAATGTAGCTTTAAGAAAAAAATGTGCCTCATTTGGATTAACTTAGATTAAAGCTAAGGTAAATTGCTCATTAAAAGAAAACAAAAGCAGGGCTTAGTTTTAGGAATGAAGACATTTGTAAATCTTACTTTTAGTATCACATTAGTGCAAAGATAAATATGTTGTAATATCGGAAGTTATTTCAAGTAGGGATGTCCTGATCCGATATTATTTTCAGTCCAATATTAGCCAAAAACGTCATCCTGGATACAGAGGCTCAGATTAGAGCTGCCTCTCCTTCACATTGAGAGGAGTCAGCGGAGGTGGTTCGGACATCTTTTTCGGTTGCCCCCTGGATGCCTCCCTTGGCATGTGTTCCAGGCACGTCTCACCAGGAGGAGGCCCAGGGGCGGCCCAGGACACACTAGAGCAGGCTTCCTCAATTGTGGTCCTCGAGGGCCGGTGTCCTGCACCTTTTAGATGTGTCTCTGCTTCAACACACCTTAGTCAAATAATCAGGTCATTAGCAGGACTCCAGAGAACTTGGCTGCATGTTGAAGAGATAATTGAACAAGGGTATTCAGGCATGGAAGCAGAGATGCATCTAAAATGTGCAGGACAACGGACCTCAAGAGCCAGATTTTAGGATGTCTGCACTAGAGGGACTATGTCTCTAAGCTGTCCTATTCAGTATTGCTATCGGCCAATTCTTGTGGTGCAATACAAGTATCGTAGTGGAGATTAAAAAGTTGCGTCGGGACACCCCTAATTTTAGGAAAGAAAAATATAAGAATGTAAAATAAAATTTAAAGAAAATATAAGAATAAGAAAAAAGCCTTAAGTCCAGTTTAAAGCTCAGAGCAACCCCCATAAATGACTCATCAATCATGTGGGACAAGGTTATCGAAGTAGGTGAAACCTGAGAGTGAACTTCAGTGCCTTAGAGAAACTAACACTAACAAGGGATGTCAGAATATGCTGGAACATTGTGGTGGCATCATTATGCTGAGGGGAAGGCTTTCTTCAACAGCAATAGGTTGAAGGGTGAAGCTAAATGAAACATAATGCTGTGAGAAAGGCTCTTGCAGGCTGCAAAAGTCTAGTGCCGAGGTTGATTCTTTGCCTTCTCTTTTACAATTTTGTGCTTCTTTGTGTTGGTTTATGAAAATGAAACAAAAAAGAATTAGAAAAGTTACATGCGGTTGACTTTATATCACCTATTCTGGATCGTTTCACAAATTCTTAACTAATAGATTAAAGTATGAGTAATCAGCTAAGAGGCCGCTATTAGAAGCAGGGCGTGCCCCCCTCCCACTTTCACCCTGAAAACCAGGCCAGTCTTCTCTCACCAGGGACGGGGAGCATTCAGCATGTCCACCTGGGGACAGGTAGTGTTCTGGTCTCATTCAGCTCTGTGCCTCTTGCTCACCTGCTCCTACAGACAAATTTTCTCCTGCTGTCTGAGGACAAATGGGCTCATTCATTTTTAGGCTCCCACTGACAAATGGAGGTGGGGTGGGGGTGGGGGGCATACAGTACTATTGCCTGGGAAGACTCAGGGGAGTGGGCGTCTGGGTCTTGCAACCTCTTCACCGCCCAGATAATGTCGCTCAGCATTCCCAGCTTCTGCCACCCCCCCTGCTTTCATCAGAACGTAACAGGAGACATGCATGACTGGCTGAGACAAGGGCATTCTGGACCTCTGCCAGGAGGGAGAGGATAAGACCCAGGTGCCTACTCCTGGATAGATCCTCTGGACACTCCCTGATAGGGGAATGGCCAGACAGAGAATGGGACCTCAATAGAGGACAGTAGGAGCCCACAGAGACCCGATGTACTTTGCTCAAACCTTCAAGCTGTTCTGCACCTTATTGTTGACAAATCATGGCTGCTTGAAAGGTAGATTAGGTGACAATGTTGTCCTGAATTCATGTACTATATTTTGTTAGTTCTCATGGTTTGAGGTAGAAATTAAGCACAGCTGATTGTGTTTCTAATTTATCTTTTGCTAGTAGCTTATTATCACCATAAAACTATTTTTGAATCAATTCATAAATAGACCCATCAAAACTTATTTTATTTAATTCAGTCAATCTTATTGCTCTTAATAAATTATCTTAAATGTCTCAACTGACTGAAAAAAACCTCATCGAAATTCAGACTATAAGTAAGAGGATGAAATGAAACTGAAGTGAGTTTAAGGCGCTATCCTCATGGAGACGAGATTAGATCTGACATCAAAGATATTTTGTCGTTTATGCTGTGCATCTAAATGGATCCACTGTTTTTTGGGGAGAGCAAAAACCAAAACTTTCAAAAGTGGATCCAAGAGTGAAAAAAATCAAATAACAACATGTGAGTCGCATCTTTTCTAACAAGAATCGTTTAGCTCCACCTCCCTCTTTAACCCCCCTCTTTATGTCGCATGTTGTTCAGTGAAAAATCTCCAGTAACAGTGTAAATATATCTTCTTAATATAGACCACAATTTTTTTATGAACTTGTTTACTCTATGCCAGACAGAATCAAAAGTAATTTACCGAGGCATAGCTAATAAAGTGGCTGAGCATGCAATGTGTTTTGATGTGTTTTGATATCTAGCGCTTCTGCTTTTGATGCTTCAGGACTGTTTTATTGATCTCAGGTGCTCAGTAAATTTAATAAATGGTGTGAAAAGTCATTGATGATGAGTCTATTTCCTCTAAGGTGATAAATACAATTATTTATACTTCTTAGCTCCCCTCCCTATCCGCTGCAAGTCCTTTTGTCTGCCACATTGAAGCTTGAGTACCACATTGAAATCAGGTGTCCAAACACCCCTCTCATCCTCTGAACGCAGTAGAGATGCTCAGAATCCAAGTGATCTTCTTCAACCAGATAAGGTCATCTGAAGGTCTGTACTCCAAGGAATTTTATGCTATCCACTCTTACTACATCTTGGCTGCTGATGCTGAGGCTCAGGTCATCCCACTCGTGCACGCTGAGCAACAGGTTGTTGATTAGATAAATCTCAATATCATCTACATATTTAGCCAATAGGTTTTTCATCATGTACAGTCAAAGGTAAACACCACCGCAAACTACAATATGTGGAAAGAAAAAACATCTATAGCAAGAGCCAGTCGGTCAGGCCTCATTTCAGCTCTGCACATCAGGCCAACTCATGCAGAAAAAATCTGATACAATGAGGGCATTCCTACATCAACTTTTTGTTGTGTTAGCCATCAGCGGGGCATTTTGTTATGTCCTGTGTTTTGCTTACCTGGTGAGTAAACACAGACAGGCATGCACAAACAAATCGAGTTACGTGTCTAAGCTAAACTGGAGGAAATTGATACGTGTAAAGCCATCATCCTTATAATACAACACGATATGCATTGTGATTGGAAGTTAAATCAAATAAATGGGTTAGGCTAAAAATGTGAAAAGTTAGTAAAGACAGGCAACTGTTATCTAAGCTTAGTACCAGCGCCGCTGTAGTCCGGGAGACTCTTTACTTCGAAAACATTAGCACTGTCTATATAAGCAATCCGTGCTTCAAAGATCTCCTGTTCAACTTCTGTTTAACTTCAGACATTTTTCAGGATCGGACATGTGTGCAAACTCCAGTGGAGACAAAAATTATCAGGGACATCTCACAGGCACGCACTCTCTTACGCACTGCAGGCCTATCTGTTGAGGATCGGTATGAAAAAGACGTTGTGCTCACTCATTGGTTCGGCGGGATGTTGCAACCCCGGCACCTAACTGGTCCTTATCTCCCCTGAGCAGACTGCACATCTCGATATGCATCTGTCATATTTGTCGGAAAGAAAGACACAGCGGTGAGAGCACGATGAGTCAAAAAAAGAAAAAAAGGGGTCACTGACATAAACTCACTTCCCTGCGGTTTCTGCATGATCATGATCATTTGTTTGTCTGTTCAGACTCCATATTGGAGAAGATGCACAACATGAAAGCCATCCACCAGAACTTTGAAGCTAATATTCAGATGCCATGTTGGGTACTTTTAAGGCATAAAACCATAGTACTTTGCAAAAGTTGTCATACAACATGAACATTTCTTAGTTTTTTTTAACCTCACAATTACAAACATCATTTTTTTTGTGAGAAATCAACACCAAGCATGATAATGGAAAAGAAAAAAAGGGCTTTTATGCCTTCTTATATGTTACAACCTTTAATAAAAAACAAGCTGATTAAATGGTTTTTGTTGTCACCTGACAACTAAATAAAGTCCACCTGTTTCATTTGATCAAAGTGTAAATCCAGCCATTCTATGGAGGCCTCAGAGGTCCAGTAGAAAACATTAGCAATCAATCAGCATCCGAAAGACCAAGATACACAGAAGTCAGGTCATGGAGAAAGATTTAAATAGTTTCAGCTACAATTAGGGCCAAAGAGTACTCTTCAATCAGTTGTTTAATATAAAAATCACAGGAGCAGCTAAAAGGCCTGTGGTAAGTGCAGTGAACCTGCAGAGATCCACAGCTTGGATGGGAAATCTGCTATAAAACTGGCCTTCAAAGAGAAAAGTACAGAACAAAGCCATCAGAAGGTCTATGTTCAGTTCTCCACAGACTATGTAGAGAATACAGCAGCCCTTTTGTACACTTTTGTGAAATATGGGAATATATACATCTGCACCAAGTTGTTTCTACTACTTTTTATATTTCATCCTTCTGTGTTTCCCAACTGAAAATAATATCATTTGTTTTGTTAAATGAGCGATTTATTTTTCTTCCTCACCTTAAACATAAACAGGACTCAAATGGCTTTGCCTTACAAAAGAACCCCCCTCTTTTAAAACATAACCTTCTTTCTTTCTGGTAGTAATAATTAAATATGTTTGGTCTATCATGTATTTTATGTTAAAAACACTTCCAACATCTTTTTCCCAGTGTATAAGGTAGGTTCTGCGGCTTTATGCATTAATATTACAGCAGCAAATGCAAAACAGTCTCTTTTGAATAATAAACATACTTTCTCCTGTGCTAAAAATAAAAAATCTCATTAAAGATGTTAAATCCTAGAGCTATATAGTGAGAAAATATGAAAACATGTGAAAACATTATTTCAAGTCATAGATTGTTTCCACACCTGATCCTTAACTCTACTAACATCTCCACATGTGTATGTTTGTTCCTTTTTTATGTTTTGCCTTCATACCATCATGATAAAATTCACTGTCATCTTTCCACCAACTTTACGATAGATAAGGTGCCGACCTCTGGTCGTCACAGCTTCTTGCATAATCTCTGTCGGCTCCTGTGGTTACCCAGACCTGCAAATGTGTGTGCATCGGTGTCTCAGTGAAAAAAGCGACACTTTCATCATTGAGCTTCTGTCTCGGTGCTCAGAGCCTCTCTATGTGTCCATATGTTTATACCTCTGATTGACATTTAGCCTGCCAAATCATCCTCATCTGGCACAACCAGACATAAGACAACACACACAGACATCTAATCCAGCTAATCCACCCAGCCAGTTCAACAATTGCTAACATAGTTAATCACCCATGTAAAAACACAGAGAAGACCAAATTGACTGATAGAGTTATTCCATTTACTTGTTTGATTAAAACATGTCCCCACTGCCATGGCTGACTGGAGATCATCTTAGGAAAAAAGAAAATAGAAAACAATGCATAGAAATTAATTAAAGCCAACGCTTCAAACAGCTTCATTCAATTATTGGTGCAAATAACAAGCTCTGACGTGCAATAACTACGACATGCAGACTCATCAAATTAGCTTTGAAGAAAAATAGGGATTCGGGGAAGCACTTAGAAATTGGTAAGATGGAGTTGTTGACACGGAAAGATGTTTTTCTTATAGAAAGAAATTGTTTCCTGAAAGGCAAGAGAGAGTATTTTACAAAATCCTTTTAGATAACATTGCGAGCAGCTGGACACGTGCTTGGTAAACTTTGGGTCAACTTTTACTCCTGATCTAACCTGTGACTGCTCAGAGTGAGGAGGAGCACTTATTTGATGGTGTTTACACCCCCATATATATGAGCCCTCAGCGGCAGAATCAGACAAAGGAAAAGTGTGGAGGTTTAAAGGAAGCATTCTGATTCGCTTCCTTGGCAGCATGACAAAGCTGTTGGGAACTCAAATGGAGAAGGGAAAGAGAAATAATCAAGAGAGAGAAAAACTGCACAACAGAGAAGTGGAGAGACGAGCCTGCTAGATGACACAGTGCTTTCAACTGATTGGCTGCTTCATTTAGGATCCTACTGAACATCTTTACAACTATTTTGCAAAAGTTACCATTTCAAATTTACACTATAACCGCAGGCATCCGGTATTGTATTAGTGAAAGGAAAAAGTGAATTATTTTTCAAAATTTCAAACACATTCTTATCAGATACTGTGACATTCCTTGAAATTCCTCGTCCTGAGTCTTTTGATTTTTAAAAACTTTGGAAGTCTTTTCCCTATCCACTCTGCTAGTCTAGAAAATAAGTCTTTATCAGATTTTGTAAAATACAATTATAAGCCTACATTTTCCAGTCTTCACACACATTCTCAGGTAGATTACTGTCTGAACTTTAACTAGGCCTCTTTAACTCATGAATGTTGTTAGAACATCTGCATAGTCTGGGGTCTTTTTTTGTAGTTTTTAACTGCTCCTCTTCCAGGATTGCCCTGTAATTAGCTTAATCTATATTTCATACAACTCTTACGAACCTCACTGTCCTTGCTGAAGAAATGATTCTCCAGCATGATGCTGTCACCACCTTGTTTCACAGGGGAAAAGATACATATGTTCAGGGTGATCTGCAATGTTCCCTTCCCAGCACACATTGTGTTTTTCTTCCAGTGTCAAAAGTTAAATTTTTGGTTTCATCTGATCAGAGCACCTTTTTTTAACACTTTGTTCTGTGTCCCCTAAATGACTTGCGTGTCTAATGACTACATCTCAACCACAGCTTTTATTTTCCATCTCTTCTATAAATTATTTATAGACTTTTAATGTGCATGACTAAAAGCTGCCCTTTAGAGAGATACGTAGGTTTGCAGTTGTGCTATGTTCTTCATTTTTGAATGATAAACAACTGTATGTGGGATGTTCAAATCTCAGGATATTGTTTAACAATCAAACTCTGCTAGATTTCACTTAGAGGTAAGAGATGCACAAAGTCAATAAAAAAGCTCCACCTATGCTTCACCTGCAGGCATCAGCGCATTCTTCTAGACACCACTGTAGGCACATTAGCTGTAAAAAAAAAGAAGACAATGAAAGTGGAGAGGGCGACGTGCTGCCTCTGTCAGGCACATTTCACAGTGGCCCATCATGGCTAGTTATAGCAGGCCTGCGGCCAACCGCTGCTTATGCTCTGGGTAAACACTGCAACTTCAGTTACATGCAGCCTCAGACGCAATCCAGTAGTGCCATCCAATTCCTACCCAGCCACACGTATGGGCTGGATGATTAATGGTCTGTTAGTATTAGAAACGACACTGTTACTAAACCTCAGTGATAAAAAGTCCCACAAAGTCACTGCAGCTCCTTTCATCTGTATTTGTCTGTTTTGCCCCGTGCTTACGTGTATCCTTGGAATATTTGGTATTGGATTTAATGGTGATGTAATCTTTTGGTATCTTGAAGTCCTTCACTGTTTGTAGGGGCAAGCACACAGTTGCATACAGTATTTAAGGATATTAGGGTTATCGGTACATCTAAAAGTCTCAGCATAGGTTTTAGGTTTAGGTTTATAAGGCATAAAGCTTTGAAGCTAAGGTAGGTTGATGGAAGTAAACCTTCTAGTTTATAGAGAGAACTGAACTCAGGCCACATGTTTACACAATCCAAAGTCGGGTCATGAGTCATTTGCTCAGTTATTCAACAGTTTGAATATAGTTTGGCTTCATTATATGCCCATCATGTGACAGCAGTCAGCTAGAACACCCCCTCCACAAGGCCGTAGCTCCTCTTCCCTTGCTCTGTGCCTTCTCTGAGCTTTTTCTAGACCCCCCACCCCCCTCACCACCCCCCAACCTTCGACTGGCGCCTGTACGGTTAGTTAGTGAATGCCACAGGACATCATGTGACAAACAAGCAAACACACACAGACACGCTGCCACGCGCACGCACACACACAACCCAGCAGATGTAAGCTACAAGCACCAACACATTCATTCGTCATTCCCCTTTCCATTGACTTCTTTCATGTGGGTCGAGTTGAATGAAGAGTGAAGCGCCCTGACAATAGAACCTATTCTACTAGCTGCGTCGACGCAGGCTGTCCGTGTGTGTTTGCTCCTGCAGTGTCCAGATGCACCTTGAGGCCAAATGTTATCGCCAACTGCAGTTAGAGGCTTGCTAAATTAAAAAATTTTTCAGGATGTGCTTTTTTTATGCAGCAAGTAAATTTATGTTAGTTTTGTTTTGTGTTTGAACGGTGTGTCCTCGATGATTTTGCGGCCATTAATATTTCTAAGAAAAGAGACAGCTAACCCTTCAAGAGCTTTGATTTATGTGGCAGGGGTGGAGAGAAGATATTAATATGTTAAAACAAGGCCATTATGAGATAGCTGTCTGTTGATTGTCGTATTCATTACTGAACCTCATCACCTAGAACATCCAACACAGGGTTGGCTCCACTGAATCCCCCCCCCTTTTTTCCTCTCTTCCCCTCCTCTTTGGCAGACCTCCAATGTCTGAAACTCTAGACGGTCCTGGTTCGACCTTTTTTACAAAATTTAGGAAGCCATTAGCGACATCAAATCATTATTGGGGGGAAAAAGAGAGATTGAGAAAGAAAGAGAATGAAAGAAGGAACAAGAGACACACAGAGAAACAGACGAGGAGAAAGGGATCAGATTTCTCCTGTTTTCAGTCGCCCAATTACAATAATGCACAAGGGCCGATTTTACTAATACATATTGAAATGATACCCAGATCACAAAATGGGCTAAATCACTGCAGAAGATGTTAAGGTGGATATATTCACTCTACCAACAAGCATGTAGGTAATGCTATTTTGAACAGAAATGTATTGAACAAGCATGGAGCAACTACCAACATAGTTAACTTAGACTTTAAAACACATAAATCATAATCTTTGAAAACTTTCCTTTACAGTTGTTGTCAGTTTTGTGTATTTCTCCTGTATATTTAATTTCATTCCCACGACTGCAATGACAAATGTACACAGTAGAAAAAAAAAGCGATTAAGTAGCCAAAGACTACTTAAGGGTGAAGTGATTTAAACTTCAGTTTATGAAACAGAGATTTATAAGGAATTGATCCAATTAGCTTGAGGATGGTAGGAAAAATGTTGCTTGAGAACAGTAATGTGGAGATCTAACAAACCAGCACGCTACTGAAGGATTTACAAGTTCTTTGTTGTGATCCCAGTTTGTATATAATTCATCACAGAGACAAATAATTACCCTTTACCAAAATTCTGACATCATTTAGAGGCATTGTTCGTATTTGGTCCTAACTAGTGTTGTCATGTTAATGAGCATAGGTATACATCAGCAGCCATCAACTATGTTAGTATAATAGGCTACTTTATATTTGCAATAGATGATCAGTCAGTGTTGTATTTTTGAGGGATAAACTACACCACGTTAATATAGTTGTCGGAGTATTTTTATAAGGTGACAGTAGTAAAGTTTTATAGTTTTACCTGTGCTTGGTTTTCCTTCAAAGGCATTAAAATACTAACAAACGATCAGACTTTAACCACAATGAAGCATTGTCTCCCTGACATGAAGATGAAAACAGTGGCAGGCGAAGCTAAGCATTTGAGCTGACCCAGTGCAGGTATTCATTTAATTAATCCATCCAACATTCTCTACTTATAAAGCATAGGAAGTGTAAATGATGCAAGATAATATTATTGCCTAATAAACTTTATAGTGACAAACAACAGTAATTGTTGCCCTGGTGGTCTGGCTGTTAACTCCTTCTTCAAGTTATTTTTGCTCGCTCTGCTATCCTGTATGAATGATCGTTTTGCCAAAAGCGTTTACACCATACTTTGTTTTGCCAATTAGTGTCTACAAATAAATTCAGGATTTTCCTGATATATTTTTTTTAAGTCGAGAACACTGTATCCTACATGCGACATAGTTTGTCAGACATTGCAGATCCAGTTAAAAAATGATCACTGAATGGTATTTAGCTTACCTTTAAAGTCTGCTTATGTGGCTACGAATCTGCTTTTAGAAAAAATTATAATGCCTTATTTTAAAGTTTCAAAATAAAGCTTTGGAGACCACAAAATAGGATGAAATTTACAAATTTAAATGATATCATAATACAGATTCCATATTTCAGTTGCCGATTAACAGTCTGTGGCTCATTTCCTTTAACATTTCTACTTCTTTAGCCAACTTTCCCTTTCAGTCACTCCGTCTCCTTACTCCACTGTCAGCCCATTTCTAATCCGGTTCAATGTAAACAGGCTTAGGTCTTCATTCCTCACTTAAACCATATCAAATGCATCAAAGCAGAGGCTCGCTGGTGTCCCTGGCTACAGAGGGGTCAGACCAGGGCCACACGGGGCCACACACTCTACTCAATTATTCCAAGAGCCAGCTAGTCTGTCCAACTAACACCCCGTTAGTTTCAGCTCATGTGCATACCACAAGGAAAGAGGCCTTGAGTGTTTGTGCACATCCATAACTATATGTTTAAGACAGTGTGATCTTTGAATGTGTAACCTTACTTGTGTTTGTGGGACTGAATGTAAATGGTGCTGTGTGCTGGGTTAATGGGTCAGTTCATGGTTATAAGGGGTATGAATAAGTGTATATAATCAAGCGTGTGTATGTGCGTCTCTGAATATGTGTGTCCTGCAGAGACATGAAGTCTAAAAGCTTCAACAACCAAAAAGAAAATATGTGAAAGGTTGTCTGCAGGCTAAAGACAATAATATACTCTGTGTCTGGGGAAACATTATTTCTCTGGTTAAGAAAGAAGCCCTAGAGGAGTCCTTGATGGCCTTGAGAGCACATCTCTGATCTCAGTGGCAATGTTCCTTTTTTTCCCTCCTCCGTTTGAAGTCCGCGTGAAATCGAATTCAATGTCAAAAAGTTTTAATATGTCATGTGTTATCTGTCTAGCGTACGTCTGCACTTGGTTCAATAAAGGAGTTGTTTTGGAGACATTCTTGATAGTATTTTGAATTTTGTAATTTCCTGAAAGAGGACTAAAAATAGATTGATAAACTATCATGTCTTGTGGGCTATGGAAACTTCTCACAATGAATCCATTTCCTGAATTTCTATTAAAAACCTTGAATACACATGTTGATCTGGGCCGACTGGAGAAACCTTAAGTTACCAAACGGCCTGGAATGGTAACGGAAACCATCTTTATCTTCTGTTTGTGATATTTAAATATGATAGGTGGGTTTGGACTGTGTATAAGAAATTTGGGTTGTAGTTTACCTGAGCAGAGAGATGTTCTACATTAGTCAGAACAGATCATAATTAAACGTGTACACATGCTGCGTTAGCATGCTGGAAGGAAGGTAAGATCAACTTTTGCAGTCTTAGCAACATTCAGGAGAATAAAATGAATTTTGCTCAACTATGAATGTGACAATTGAGTATCATACCTCTTCTCCTTCCTGTTCCCCTCCTTTTCATTTTAGTAGAAGCTGAACTTGTTTTTTTTAGCCTGTGAAAGATCTGTATCTATTACTGATAAATAAAAGAGTTTCCTGCTTGTCAACAGAAGCCACACCCCATTTCTACGTAAGTCCAGTAAATTTTGTAGCATCCTGAAGCTCACCGAAAGGATCAGCAGCATGGTTAGAACATTTTAAACAGTTAGTGTTAAAATCCACGGCTAATTATTGTGATACTCATGTGATACTAATGCAAAGCAAGGTTCAGAGCCAAATTAAATTGAAACTAAGACCAGATCTAATCTAACCAAATTTTATCTACCTTGCAAAGAAGTCAGTGAAGAACCTATATTAAGGGAGGTTAACCTATGAGGGCTTTTAACTGTGTTGTGATGCCAGTCCTTCATCAAAATCATACACAAAGTAATATTTTACTTAGATAATCCATGTCTAAGTAATTCTCAGGGAGGTGGGGGATCATGTTTGTACAAATATGATTTACTATTGTTAGCCTGTTCATCTGATAAAATCTCTGCCCCAAAATAAATTGAGGCTTGTGGTTTCATCGTAATGAAATACGTTTAAAAAGTACCATCACAAGATTCACAGTTATGTATTCATAATTTTCGCTGTTTGTCCTATAAAAAAGACTAAGAATTAATTCTGAACAATTTTGAAGTGGACATAACAAAATATAAAACTTTCTGTTGAATAGAAATCTTCAAAACAAATTACATAACCTCATAAAAGGAAAGTCAAATAGGTTAACATCAAACATCCAACAGATGTGATGAATGTTATCGCTACAGAAGGCTTTTTTCTCTTTAGATAAGCTCATCTTATTTATTTATTTTTTTTTGCTGTTCACTGTTTTTTATCAGATAAAATCATAACATTTGCTCCTTGACCCCTGTTCTTACAAACTGTTGCATTCATGGTACGTTTATGTGTGAGAACAATTTACAGCCTCAGATCTCATTATATAACAGTCCTGTTTTATGACAGGAGAAGCAAAGAAGTGGCATCAGCGTTCATCAGTCGCACCATTTTTCCCAGTGAGACTCTTATCCTAACCTTAGATCTCATTGCTGACAAGAAAAAAAAACAATTAAACACAATCAAACAAATCAACAATAGCAAAAGTTATGAAAGAAATAAAAACAACCTAATTAACTATTTTATTAGTGGAGTATACTGCGAGTAATTGAATTACCATCAAAGTCGTTTCACCCCAATAAGCTCCCTTATGCTCAACATATTTTGAGAGTCCCAGAAGTCCCAGTGGGGCTCTCCAGCATAAGGGGCCCTCCTCCCAATCGGAGTCCCAAGCCCATCACTCTTCCTTAGGCACTCAGTTGTCAATCCAATCCTGATCTGGGAACCCTATCTTATCTGATCCCTCACTGCTCCCTGGAGGATGGAGGGCAGAGGTGGTGGGCCATCCCAGCCAAGCCAAGCCATATCTACATGCTTCCTAATAGACAGCTAGTTTTAAATCAGCAAAGTGAATCTCAACGGTGAAAATGTTTCTTTATATGTGATGTAAAACATCTTACTATGCAATATATGCTTGTTCTCCTTTTAACTATGAGGGCTTGTTTTTAAACATATTTTACCTTGTGCATCACTTTGCATTGCTGTATGAAGGAAAAGCTCTTTGTATATAAAATTGGATTTAATTGGAATATACTATAGGTGTAAAATAGGCCTTTCTGTATCTATACAGACATATTTTGAAGAAGTGTTTCTAGCCATCGAGGAAAATACTGTAATAAGGTTTCTAAAGGAATTATTTTCACACATATGGACTCTTTGGCCAAATGTAACCTAAAAAAAATTACTAATGAAGCTGGTTGTGGCAGTTATTGCCTTTGTTAGGACCCTAAACAGAAAAGACTTCCTCCTATATGATCCCTATAAAAAGCATTCAGTGCAGACTGACAGACATTGCTTATTTATTTTTATTAAGCCAAATTCATTCTACATATATTTTTTTTAGAATGCAGATCAAGGAATTCTGCTGTCCAGTTGCTGTAATTGTATTTTTTTTTTACATTTCAGAACTGTTCTCCTGTTGGAAGTTTGCAGCAAAAGCAGTTTTAAAAGAAAACTATTATTTTTTCTCTAAAAACTCTGTTTTGCTCTTTAAATATCAGCCTTTTTCACAGACAATTGTTTTTGTTGCCAACACATTATAGCTGGTTTAGAATTTATTTACTGTTTATCATATTTCTTCTTTGATTGTTTTATGGTTCCTTTGCGTATAGTTTTGATTCTTACACAGAAATAAAGGTAAAATATTTAGTTGGATGTGAACAATAATAATACCTTAATGTTTCCTAATCAGCCTGAAACTGATAAACGTTGGAACAAGGTCTAAACAATCTTCAAAGTTCAGTAATGACTTGTTAAAAAGTTCTGCCTTCTGATCACTCACACAGGAAATGTATCTGAGTAAATTTAACTCAAAGAAAGAATTTTTTTTTACTCTAAAATAGATAACATTGACCCTTTTCTAAAAAGAGCAGACTAAAAATATCACTCTTTCAACTCAAAGTTGAGTAAAAACGGCACTTTTTGATGTAGATAAGTCATCAAAACTATAGAAAAATTACTAAACAATTTTTCATAAAAAATGATAAATGATGGAAAGCCCCAAATTCATCTCCTAGACGTAAGATTGATTGCTTCAACCCAATTCTGACAACTTCAGGTGACATTTTGCCAGACATCTGGTGGGAGGACATTTGATCAAATGTGCAACAAAAGCAAACATTACAGGATTTTAGTTGTTTTATTTAGAATTAGTTCTGAACTGTGAAATTAAAGAAATTGTCTATTTCTCTGCACTTCCCTGCTAATAGTTTTTTTGGGTATCTTCTACTGGCAATGGTACGTAAACAGACTGGTCCTTTTGCTTATCATTAGATAATAGCTCTAGTTTAAATGGAGACAGTCTGTAGATCCCAGCTTCTACGCGTTTCTCTGTTGGCTTTAGGTTTGTTCTCTGACTCGGTTGCTTTCATCTCAACTTTTCCTTTGTAGCTCAGCCTAAGTCATTTGCAGTCTCTAATTGTTTTGTTTTGTTTTCCCCTCTAGAATTGCCATGTATATTGCTCTAGCCAGCTTTCCTGCCCCTGCTGAATAAAATAATCCCAATAGCTCGATTCGGCCACTAACATGTTCCACCATGGAGATAGTAAGAGGGTTAGGTTTTTGCATCAAGTGGATTTTTATGTGGCTTAAAGGCCAGATTTTAGATTCATCTTACCTTCTTCCACATATGTGCTGTTTCTTTTACATTACATGTAACCGAAATGCAATCTGAATCTTTTGCCACTCTTCCTTAATGGGCAAATACTATGTACTTAGTGCACAAACAAACAAACATTGTTTCACAGATTCTCCCCCATTAGCTGTAGTGACCAAAGGTCCTCTTGTTTGCTGATGCTCTGCCCACCTGGTCCATCCATTTAGGTCGACAGTCGTGTATTATAAAGGTTATTGTAGTGCCATTGTCTTTCCATTTTAAGATGGTAGGTTGGACATTGCTCTGTGAGATCGTAAAAGCCTGAGATATTATTTTATTACCCAATCCTGATTCAAGTATATCCCTGACCTGTTTTCTGCATTATTTGTTCTTTAAGATTATGTTGGATAAGTTATATTCTCTAACAAACCTCTGAAGTCTTTTGCTGAGATTCAATTACACACAGATGAACTCTGTTCACTGATCAGGGTTTAATTCCTAGAGGGAATTGATTGCACTGAACCTTAAGGGTATCAGACTAAAGCTGGTTGGCTGAAAATGCTTGCCACAGTTGTGTAAGGTTGTGTTTGTCTATCACATGAAAAAAACCCAAACACTGAAAGTTTTCAGTTGCACTTACAGAATGTGCAAAAGTTCAAGCGTTCAGTGTTGTGCTTCAAACAAAGCAATACTCCTGTCCTGTTGTTTTATGTTTTTCCTTCAGAGTATCAGATGTTATTTTCATAACAATTATTGTTAGATCTGCAAACACATCGCTGGGATCAGCAGACACGTGAAACCAGAAACATCCTCATTTCCTCAAAGAAATAATTTGATGTGATGCTTATCAGAAACGGCACTAGAACAGAGCAGCCATTTAAGTGTTTGTCCATGTCTCTGTGTATGACATTGTATCAATGTGTTGGCCTGTCTTGTTTGACTTTATCGACAGATTCCATCATGTAGAAATAGCCTCCGTCAGGCCTCACTGCTAATCATCCTCAGCCTCGTCCATCAGACACAGATTCAATTGGGGCCTTTTAATTAATAATGTCGTTTATCGAGGGGGACATCAGGAGCTGGAATAAAGGCGGGGGTACTTGATGTGTGTGTGTGTGTGTGTGGTGGAGGGTGGGGTGGTTAGTGTCGTCTTTTGTAATTGGGACGCCTGATTAGGCTCCGGAGGAAGCTTTTAAACCAGCAAGGTTATCAGTGCTCCTCCCTCTGCTTGTCATCATCTCCTCAATGTGGGCTCCCCTTTTCCTTCGCTCTGGTCTTGTCAATTTGATCACATTATCTCCCTTTGCTTTTCCTCTGTCTTTTTCTACTCCAACACCTTTTTGCTGCTTTCAACAAGTGTTTCACATTCAATTCCTTCAGCGAGCAGCCGGCAACATGTATTAAATATCAGCTTCCCATTTTTCTCAATGATTTAACAACTCCCTGACATCGGAGTCTTACTGAGGCTCAGGACTCAGACAGCTGGACAGCTCCAGCACAGGCTGATGTGAATAGAGACTTATTGATCCCAGCAGGCCGTGGTTTCCATTCCCACTCTCCAACACTCCTTCTACACATTCTATTTGTCCCTCTTAATTAAACTGACACTGTAATGGATCTATACAACTCTCCTGGTACTAAATGGCTTCCTCTCTTTCTTTTATTACCTATTCATTTGATCCAATTTACCCACTTTTGGCCCCACTCACAGCTTCTCTGAGCCCTGGAGTCCCTGGAGTATTACTTCTAACGGCACTGTTTGTCAGGCCAGTCTGGTGTTAGCATGGCTTGTGTTGTTTTTGCTGTGCAATATTGTGTTCTTTTGAAATGATTCAAATTGACCAATAGTGCTCAGTAACAATGAGTAAACCCCCACGACTGAGTGATGAGGCTTCATGCGGTCGAGGGTTGTGTTTTTGGCTTTTATTTTGCAATGGACATTTCATTGTGTTATCTCTGTAACATCAGAAGCTGAGCATATAAAGCACGTTTTGATATCTTTATTTTAGGCATTCAGCCTGTTTGAGCTCTGTGATCAGGAGTGTCAATCAGATATTGTTACATAATCCATATATTCTGGGATTGTAATGTCCTGTTTGACCAAGTTAGAAGCTTGGAAAAAGCTTAGGTTGGTAAAGAAATTAGACAGTCACATCTGACTAAAACCTAGACTATCAGGAAACTTTGATTCTGATGGCACCAGGTTATTTGATATTGATTTACATGCATGTTTAGAGTCTCTGTGATAACAAACTATACCTAAAATTAGGGTTCGACCACTATAAAAATCTGGGCCAATATTGATATTTGATAATAATATTGGCTGATAACAGATATTTACTAACGCTGTATCTATATCTATCCCCACCCTTTTGAAACCATCAATAAATGACCAGAGGGCTGACTCTGCATTACCCACAAACCTTTGCTACATCTCTGTTGCTGTCAAATGACCAAGCAAACACCACTTGACCAGTATTGTTCCTTACCCTCCAAGGTATAAAAATATAAATTGGATAGAAATTAATATTAGTTGTGAATATCAGCCTAGTTTTACTTATCGGACCATTATAGATATGTCTTAAAATGACCAACATTGGCCGATACTAATGTTAAGCCAATTGGAGAGAGAAGAGTCTAAGTTATATTAGTAAAAAATTTGGCTGGTAACTCAAAGTCTGCCAGTAGGAAAACATTGTGCGCACACACAGACACATACCCACACACACACACCCACGCACACACACACACAAACAAAACTACTTTTGGTTTAAAACAGCTTTCATAATGAACGCAAAAGATGGCTACAGATGACTAAGAAGAATAACAAATGAATCACGCCGGATGAAACCAAACCACATTTTTTTTCCAGGTAATAAAACACATTCATGTCCCTTGTGAAGAATATCTAACAGAGAGATAAGAGCGTTAGAGTCTGCGTTGGGGAGTTGTGCGATCTTTGTCTGCTTGTTTACAGAAGACATGTAAATCATAAGTGAATGGTCTTAAATTGTATCACAAGCCTGAGCCAGATAGATGAAGGAGAACCAGAGGAAGAGGAGGAGGAGGAGAGCTCAGAAGGAGAGCCTGTTTATGACAGAAATCCTTCAAATATGTAATCCAACACCTTAAAATAAATGGCTGCCTGTAACAGATAACAGCTAGGAGAATATGGGATTCAGCTTTTGAAAATAAATCAAACGTTCATCTATATTTGACACTATGTGATGTGTAGAAACTAATTCTACATAACTATACATTTATCTTATGATAACAGTAACATTTAAATGCTGACACAAATCTGTAGTTTGAGTTCCAAGCCTGGGTAAAACAATTTTAAAGACCAAACTTTTACTTTAAAAGTTTAGCTTGAGATTTCAAATGATTTTCTGTTAAAAGGTTACAGAGAGTTATTCTTCATATCTGCAGTGAACATCTCTGTCAGCTCCCCTCATTATTGGCCAGAACCGTGGTTTGACAATAAGCCTCTTTAGTAAACCTTTGCTGTCATAAAATGGTCATGAGAAAAGTAAGGTAGGTTAAAAACCATAAATTAGCATTCCCTTAAAATCTCAAATTGATTGTAGCTGATGTGATATTTCAAAGAAACCCAATAAGAAATTTACATAACACATTAATGGCAGCCCCACTACTATCATCACACCACAGTCACACAGGTTTGATGTAATGGATAGAGTCTATTCAATGTGAAACCCTTGTGATGCAACACAAAAAACCCTTTCCAAGACTTATATGTAGATCAAAAGAAAGCTGATTCAAAGTGACCTTCAGTCCAGTGCTTCAATGCTGTCATCTATGACAGATTTGCCTAGGAAATCTAAGGTAAGCCTGTCAAGTAAACATCAATCGCACATATACATACATACATGAATGAGTTTTTTCTAGATCCTGCCTGGACAATGACGACGTTAGTGCGTGTCTGGTGGCAGTCTTTTAAGAAAACATTTGGGAGGCATATAAATGTCATTACAATAATTCATGTATGCAGTACAAAGATCCAGATTAAACTATAATTTAGCTCAATGCACCAACTAAACAGCACACTTTGGATTTGATAAAAACCTTGCAAAAGAAAACTTCATTTTCATCTAGGTCTGAGTCCCATATCATTCAATAGGTTGTTGAATTGATATGTTGATCAAATTTACCTCATTATGTGTACAAACACTCCCTGAAAGGGGAAAAAAACACATCTTAATGTAAGTCCTGCACGGCAGCAGTTTTTAGCACTGTTGCTTTGATGTAAGAAGGTCCTGCATTTGAGACCAAGCCTAAGATCTTTCTGCAGGGTCTCTTTTTTTTGTATTATGCCTTAGGATTTTTGACATCTCTAAATGGCTCTTAGAGACACCAAACATCTCCAATAGGACACCTGTGTATGGTTTTATATCTCAGCCCTGCGATGGGCTGGTGACAATAAATATATGTATTTGGTGCTACTTCACCCAATTCATAATAATTTATGACATCTACAGGAAAGGTGTGTGGTAACATGTATGGACATCTATTTTTTTATTTCTTTTTGTGTATGCTGCATGTTTCCAAATTTCTTTCTACTTCCAGCTCTTAAGTTTGAGAGCTGCACACCCTTCTCTGTATGAGGGCCCAGATCACTGGAAAAGACAAAAAAAGAATGACTATTTATACATGCTAATATCCCTGTCTCTCATCTTACTCACTTCTGTTTTGGTTTATTGGGGACTTGTGGTTGGACCAGGGAGCTCTATCCCGCGGCCCATCCGTCGGTCGGTTCCTAATCCAGTTAGGGTGCATGGGGTCTGGCGCTTCCCGTCTTGGCTGAACAGGCTGGGATAAATGAGGTTTCCACTTGCCCTGGGGAATCCAGCTTTAATGGACGCTGGTCAATGAATGCAAGAAGAAAGACAGGCCAGTGCTGGAAGCTCTGCTCAGAGGGAGAGGAGGAGGAAGAGCAGTGACAGTAATTAACACGTGAAGTGATCAGTGAATTCACCTATAAATTAAATGTGATCATGCAGCAGATTGGAAAAGTGTCCAAGCCACCTAAACTTTCTCAATTTTTTGTCATTTTACAAACAAAACTTTGTTGGGAAAAGTTCTTCTATTTTTACCATAATAACAAAACACAGAGCAGCACATAATTCTAAAGCAAAAAAAAGATTTATAGAGATGTGAAATGTTTAGGTGTGCATTTGTATTTGGCCCACCAGAATCTTTACCTTATAGAACATCTTTTAAAGCTTCATCTCTTGAATATGCATCTATCAGCTTTGCACTTCATTGCTTATTCATGAAATAAATCAAGTCTACACATTTTTAGTTGTTGCCACAGATTTTTTATTGGATTTAGTTCTGGGCTGTCAGGGTAATTGTCATCTACTGTACTTTGACCTCCAATTAAGCTCAAACAACTCTGACCAGCTTTTCTCTCCCTGCTGAAAGCATCCCTACAGCATATAACTTCCACCCCTGTCTTCTTTTTGTTATGATTTAGTGCTCAAAGGGATAGTATTTGTTGTCAAAACAGATAGATTTCAGTCTCACTTCACTGGAGGACCTTCGAAACGTGTCCTCGGCAATTTTCCTCTTACTGCGTTCGATAAAGCTGATATTAGTGGAGTGCATCGCTTTTAATCATCCTGTTCTCCCACCTGAGCTTTGGATCTCTACAGATTCTCCAGAAGTACGAAGGTGTCTTCTTCTGTAACTGTTCTAATCCACAGTTATGTGCTATTTTGCTTGGGATTATCTTGCTTTGCACAACCCAAAATGCAATTAACATTTTTAAGAACTTTTTAAAAAAGTAATTAGCATAGTAAAACCTTTGCATCTTGACATACCTGACAAGGAGAGAAAGAATCGGAGGTCGCTCAGAGTCTGCTGAGTGTCAGCGAATACAGGTGAGCTTTCATCATATCTATCCTGGTAATTCAGGCATAATGCTTCTCCCCTTTCATAAACTTGAATCCTATACCTTTCACTTTACTTTACACCTAACCCTTAAACTATCAGGCTACATCAATGTTTTTCTTTTGCTGTTTTTGAGTAGAAGACAAAGCAGAGCTGCAGCTTTTCTCTGCAACCTTCCTGCAGTACTTAAGAGCTGACACTCAAATATAAATTTAAATTAATTGAATATTTCTTGACAAATTAGTTGTTAAACGGATGAAGAGGAACATGATTGTTTACTGATTCCCTTATGACAATAATTAAATAAATGCAACCAGAATATATTTTGACTGAACAGCTGTAGAATCTTCTGAAAATGTGTCATGAGGGAGCGCTTTGTTCAAACAGCTTCAGCTTTCAGCAATTTTTGTTAACTAATACTGTAGGGTTTCAACTGTACAATAGCTATTTAAGGGCAGGGAGGGCAAACATATCCCATCTGGTCTAATTTGATCGTAATGAGGGGGATAAAGTGACCCTACTTAGAAGCATAGTCTGAATGAATGCTTTTAATTGAAAATGTTCAATAAAACATGTCACTGAGAGCCACCTACCTGAGCAAAGAAGAATCATAGGCAGTGACATAAGCCTATAAGCCTATTCTTACCTTTAAATTTCTTTAAAATGTGTTTCAAGCAAATTACAGTTACATCTGTGACCTCAAAGGTACTTGGGTCATGAATTTATGCATAAACCAATACATTTTACCATGAGTACTATTTCTATTTTGAGACGAACTGGCACAGCACTGGGTCTGTCTCATAAAATCCCAATAAAATACATAAACGTAACAAGCCCCTGTATCTGTTCTGTGAATAAAGAAAAGACTGAACCAGAACACTGAAGTAATCCATGTCTGCAGCAGTTAAGATTGTAAATGGGTTAAAATGTGATGTTGGTAATGCTGTAATGCTTTTAGTGACAGAAGACTGAGGCGACAGAGGTCTATACTCTACACGGTGCACTTCCTTTCTCCCACTATTGGAAAAAAACACTATTGTGTGTATGGAAGTATTTATAAGCTGTAGCCAATGTTGTGGCTGCCTGGAGCCCTTTGGTACAGTTAGAAAACCCACACTTTTTTTCTACCTCATGCATACACACAACAACAAACAGCCCCACACTCCACCCTTTCCCACTGGGTCCACTGGATGGGCAGCACACTCAGGGGAAATGAGGCAACTCGTACACACCCACATCCACACACAGACACCTAAAGAAAACATGAAAAAAAAAACCAAAAAACTCAACAGTGGCAACGCGGTGCCATTCAGGCCTCTGTTCTCCTCTCTCCATCACAGCTGTCAATCTTAGGGAATTTTTCATTGCATCAGGAGACCTCAACCCACCTTTTAAGGCCTGGGATATTTGGTCCTGCCAGTTGTCATGGGAACCATCCAGATGTTGGACTCTGATTAGCTGGCAACGGTCAAATGAAATCAGAGGAGTTGCAGATAAGATCGGAGAGTGACAGAAAACTGGGAGAGAGGTGGCCGCAAGCTGGAGAGGGGAGGCAGCGAGGGACCATGAAAGTCACAGAAAAGAAGGGAGGTGGGCATGAGGGGTCTACGCACATGGTAATGCATTCAATGGGAGCGCCACTGTGTTCCGTACAAATACTTTAACACCCAGCCAATCTTGTTTTCTGAATGAGAATGTCTTATGAAGAAGTAAACGGAGGGACAGCAAGAAAGTAGCGACTTTTCCACTTTACCCTGAGAAAGTAAACACACAACCATTCTGTAAAGCAGATGTGGTCTTACTGAGCTGATAAGTTAATGTTAAGAGGGTCATGCGTTTGCAAAACAAACTCTAAACAGCACTTCTCTCCCACCCTACCTGTCCAACAAGAAATCTAATCGCATCCAAAGTCCCATTTCCTGTCAATGAAATTACATTTAACATTTCCCTTTAGGTCCTTGTCCAAAGTGACCCCAAACTCACTGGGACTGATAAGGGTGCTAACTAGGTAAAAGCGGCCAATGTCTGCTCACTGAAAAGAGCGCAGGGGATGCTGGTAGGGGTGGGGGGTGGGATGGGTTTTCAGCCCTGCTCCTGTTTGCTCCATTTTCCAATAAAGTCTGGCAATCAGATCAGTGCTGCTTTAAATGGACGACTCGATGGCAGCAGGCTGCATTAGCTCCTGGTGTTCTCCCAATCCGATTAGACGGAGACAGTGACAGTTTCCAGCTTAAAAGGGCAGGTAGCACACACACAATAACACACACACCGACACACAAACATTTAATCACAAAGAAAAGACCTGATAGAAATAAAGCTAGAAAGGAAGACACAGGAGTGAGTTAATACAACAACATAAGTGAACACGGCTGTGACAATGGAGCTCTCATGGCCATTTATGGTGCTAATTAGATAGAGAGAAGAGATGTCATTATTGCTATGCAGTCAGTCACTTGATGTTTTCAGGTTATTGGGGAGTCATTTGGGGATATTAGCAGCTTCTTTGGGGTAGAGGTCATGCCCTGGTGCTACTTTAAGAGTCAATCAGTTCAGACACAGACTGTTGATGTGTGCCGATGTGTGCGTCAATGATTTATGAAAGAAAAAAAAAAGCTGACTCCCTCCATCTCTGTCCCTTTGGCTTAAGAAGCATTTTACGACCATATAATTACCCTTAATTGTTTTTATGTTAACAATGGGTTACTTTCCTATGAGCCTGACATGACAAATAACAAGCTTCTAAAAGCAACAGGCGGCACTGTAAAAATGGTTTCCATTACTCAGATGAGCTTAAACCAAAAGAACTACAGCTCCTGCAGACTTACAGCAAAGAGAATGGTTCCACAGTCTGCTTATCAGGTAAAATAAACCTTCACGATGCAAAGTAATGGCTTGGTTACATGAGACTGCATGTGTGGGGTAGAGACTAGAAACTCTGCCCCTTATCACAGTCGAAGACATGGAGGAGTGAGACGGTACTTAACAGATTTAGACAGTCAGTGAAGCTCAACACCTGGACATACGAAAAAGAAAGGAAGGGACTGTCATAACTTATGTTAACATTCTAAACTCAGTTTATGAACAGAAAGAGAGAAAAGCTGAAAAATGTTGTGCTTGCATGTACTATTCTGTAAGAAACCAACCTTTTTGGGGGAGTTGCAACTTCAGGGTTTATTTTCATAGTATAAGTTATTGCTAAAATTGGGGCTGTGTCTCCACTTGGGGTCACGGATTAACAAATTTGTGGTTTTAAGATCCTCTAGAGAAATTTAATGAAGCAACACAAACAATGATGATGAGCCATATTTATATTTAAAGATGTAAAAGTATCATTTTATGAGTGAAGAGGAAGGCGTGCTGCAAAGCTCAACAGGGCAGCACTCGAACCGATGATGGTGTAGGTACCAGATGTGCTCGGGACAACTGAAGTCATCAGATATGATTGGCAGAATGTTGGCATAATGTTATACAACACTGTGGTTGGTTGAACAACTAATAACATAAAGTGGCATCTGCGTGAAAGATCAAGATAACATTGGGAAACTGCAGTGTTAATGTGTCTAAGGACCAATCAAGTTTTACTGGATGGATATCTGGCTAGTTGTGCTCAGTAGCTATCCAATTAGCATAATTTAATTTTGCAGTGAATTTTGGTCGATGACCAAAACTGAGCTGCATTACAATTAACTTCTTAACAAGAACTATTCAATTTCTACAAGTAGATTAGCTTTTGTTTTCTGTTGTTCAATATCTCCAGGAAAGTCTAATTTGTATTATATTTCATTTTTTCTCTCCGTCATCAGATCGTTACCTTTCTTATATCTACTTCTTTTTGTCTTCTTCTCTCTCCTTGAAGCACTAGTCAACCTAGGCACAAGAGCGCTCACACTAAGCCTGGTTCAACTGGACGTCTCTTCCTGTTAAAGGGGAATTCTTCATTTTCACATGCATGGCTGGTGTGAGGGATTGCTGAAGAGTCAATGACAAAATGCAAGAGAATATCATTGATGCAAGCCCGTCCAGGCGGAGCGTGTCCTACAAGACAAAACTCGATGCAATCAGGTGGTTTTCCCACATAAAGACTTTTTGCCAGTCTGACTGCACACTTTGATTGAATTGTCTCTGTAAAGAGCTTTGAGATGACATCTGCTGTGAATTGAATTGAAAATAATATAATAATGCAGCTGCAAGGAGGTTTGGGGTTCAATTCCTGGCCTGGAGTCTTTCTGCATGGAGTTTGCATGTTTTCCCTGTGCATTTGTGGGTTCTCTCCGGGTACTCAGGCTTCCTACCACAGTCCAAAAACATGATGGTTAGGTTAAGTGATATCTCTAAATTGTCCTTAGGGGTAAGTGTGTGTTCATGGTTGTAGGTCTTTGTATGTCTCTGTGTTACCTTTCCAGGGTCTACCCTGCCTTTCGCCCATAGTCTGCCTGAGATAGGCACCGGCCCCACAGTGATCCTGATGTAATAAGTGGAACAAGATGGATGGATGGAGATGGAATTAAGAATAAGTAAAGAAAGTGGGCTCTGACCTGACCACCCCAGGAGATCAGTTACTCACTACGTCCTCAGTACAGGGGTTATTAAACCAGTTATTATAGTTTGCAAAAGAACTCCTGCATTTGGCAAGTTTGCTTGATGAAGGTCTAGTAAAACCTTAGAAATAAATACTTGTAATGCAAGTTGGACAGCGTGTGGGAGTACTTTTGTAAATGTTGATCCATTTTTTACCTACCTGTCACATTATATAGATGTACAAAGGGCTCTTTTAAATCACAATGAAGTTATTGCTGAGTTTATTGTCCACTGACGGTGGAGTGAGTATTTTGCGAATTTCTAAGTGCTTTCTTATACAGTGCAGATGGGGATTAATAAAGATTAAATAAAAAAAGCCTTTCTTACTCAAAAAATACCTGAAATTTTTAATATTGAGATAAATTTAAAAAGAGAAAACTTAAAGTCTACCACCTAGATTATTGCATTTAAAACTTTTTTTCTAAGTGCAGATACTGTAAGGGTTGGAGGAGAGAACTAGAGTAAGACGTATGAGTCATTGTCTGATCAATAAACAAACACAGATGGTGTGAAGGCAGAAGCACTGGACTGGATACATGTGAGGGAGAGCTTGTCATTAATTTAAATGAATGAAACATTTGTTTCCTTCTGTGTGTGAGCCAATAACACCTTTGTGCAGATAGAGGTAATCCCCAAAACAATTCACACTCATGAAATCTTTACATTTTTAAATGTTTTCATTTGACAACTAAGTTTGTTTTAATACGAAATAAGCAAGTCATATCACTGAAGTTAATAAATCCATTTAAAGGATCAATTTAAAAAAAAAATATTCTGATTTTATTAGCTATTTAATAACAGAATTGTATTTGAGCTAGTTACACCCTTCTTTATTGTTATTGCATGTTTATTTCTGATGTTTTGACAATATATCTGTTGTGATAACCCCTAAGTCTTTATTTAGCTGTATTAAACCATTATTGAAGGGGGCTGAATACAAATGGACACCACCTGAATCTTTCACTTCCACTTCATAATCAACCTTTTTTTTTAGCTTGATTTTTGCAGAAAACCAACACAAATTCTACAAAAGTCTGTCGTTTTGCTATGACAAAAAACGTTAATAGAGTTAATACTTTTGATGACAAATGCTGTGGTGGTGCAACTAAGTCTAATATCAGACACACCAGTGATGACAGAATGGCATTTGCTCAGAGCCCAAAATGTGCTAAAGCAGTTTATACTTAGATGTCTTGGTTTATTTTGATTTCAACAACCTCAGCAGTTCCATGGTTCTGTTTGACAAACCCTCTGGGCAGTGTTTTAGACCATGCGCAACACATCACAAAGAGCTGCCCATAGATAGAAAGATTTTAAATGAGTTTACTCGGCATAAGTGAGGGCTGATAAAACCAGACTACTGGCTGTTTTTTAGTGTTTTATGTTGGAAACACATTAGTGCTGCTCGCACTACCTGACGCTTTCTGATCTGCTGGTTGATGACGGACTGCAGATCAGCCAGTTAATTTAGGCCAGATAAAAGCCTCTCATCTCTGTTAAGGTAGATTACTGTAAAAGCAGCCTTTCACATCTTTTGATCTTTTTTTTTTATTACTGCTGCGTTGCTTCATTTGCATGTGTCAGAGATACAGCTTTATTTGGGACAATTTTAATGGGAACAGGAGGGATTCTAGACACCAAAATCAGAGCCAGATTAGCATTGAGCCCCTCGTGATGTTTCTCACTGTTGCCTTACATACATTTAAGAGCAAATTATCTGTATGCAGGTATCCTGTAAACACCCTGACATGACTGAATAAATTGCATACAGATATATAATCTAATAAGGCTGTATGTGCTCAAACAGCTTCCGGATAAAAAAGACATAACATATACAGACGTGAGGGAGATGTAAATACACAACAAACCACAAACATTCCTTTATTCCTGCACATCACTGACTTATGCTGGACTTTTAAGCTTTTTTTTCTGGCCTCAACCTGTCACTCTCCTGTCTCTTCCTGGCTGCTTTTCTCCGACAGATATGGTCGATGCGGACGTGTATTTTGTCCAGATCATCCGTGAGATGAGATGAGAGAAAGTGGGAGGTATTGTTCTTCCTGTGGTGCTAAGCCTCTGGGCGATTACCCTGTCAGGAGAGAGAACTCAGCACCAGCTCCGACTGCCACAAACTAGTGCTAAATCCCAACTGATCACGAAAAGAGGCCGATTTTACACTTTAGATTCCTCCCATCTCTTAATGCGGCCGATGAAGCAGAGCATCTTCTCCTCTCCCTCATCTTATCCGCTGCTGCTATCCTCCTCAGCCGGTGGCGTCAACCCCTAAGCTTTCGCAGCGGGGATAAGACTCAACGCCTTGTCAGGCCAGATCAATGTGATCTTACAACGCAGTCCAAGAGAGGGGGCCCATAAAGCCAAGGATGGTTGCACCACAGCAAATGGCCCCTTAAACAAGCTTAAGTTCGGCTCAGGAGTGATTCTTACCACCACTTTGTATCTATCTTGCTCACATAGATAGCACAATCTAACAGCAATCTTGTACACAAAACCTGCCAACTGCATCTGGCAAATCTGACTACCTTACACATACCTATACTATCTATCACCTCTTTCCTCTCCTTATCTAGTTGTTTATCATAAGGGTCGATCTCCCTGAATGCCTCATTGAGCTCCGCCATCGGTTTATCTTATCTGGTTTCTCAGAAACACTCCTCAGGACAGTTCTTCAAATTCCTCCTAAAGTTGTCAAAGCACTTCTTTTAACGTAGAGAGATCACCCGAGGATACTTCTCCTGAAGATCTTACAGTCATGAGTGTATGTATGCACACTGGTGATTATGAGGGGGAGAGACTGTTTACAGTCTCTAGCAAAAATATTCCTACCTTTTGCCTTTTCTCCCATCTTACAAGTGGAAACCTAATTGTGTTTGATTGGGATGTTTGTTTGGCGATCAACACAAATATCTGCAAAGCTGTGAAATACAAGTATTTTTTTTTAAATTGCACAAACTAACTGAGACTGGATCATTTTTGCTTAAATTCTTTCCCAGTTTTCCAGTTAGATTTAGCATCAGGATCTCCTGACATATTAAGATGATTGGTGTTCCTTGTAGTTTTGGTTGTATGTTTACAGTCATCATCTTGTTGGAAGGTAAACTCGAGGTCAAGGCTTTAATCCCTTCCAGTCTCTAACAGCTATTCTGGCTTTTTACATCCTCCTTCAAACTCTGATCAGTGTCCTTGTTGTAGTTGGAGAAAAGCCTCCATGCACTATGATGCTGCCACCACCGTGTTTACTTGTGGAGATGAAGATGTGCGGTGCTGCTGGGGCTGTAACTGATTATTATGAAAACACTGAGTCCACTGGCAGATCATCTTATTAACCTACTCATATTACGGGTAAATGCAGTTATTTTAAGAATTTTTTACTCATTTCTAAATTGTTTTTGCGGTGTAATTATAAATTAATGGTGGTGCTGTCAAAAGACGCTCCCACCGGAGCGGTGGACTTTTGTATCACCTTTAAAGTTATTCAGACTTTCTAGGCTGTTTTTCTGATAACTGCTCTCCTTGTATACTCTGCCATGTTAAGATGATGGCCAATATCTTTGAAGGTTCTCACTTGTGGATGTTTGATAATGTAAGTTGGAGGCGAAATTTTTTATGCATTCATTGAAAATAGTTAATTATCTTCCCCATTTAGCAGATCTCTCTATGGATGTATTCTTGTCCAATAAAAGACATCCCACTGAGGTGAAAAAACGTTTTATGAGTTGATTGTTCCAGCTTCACGGTAAAGAAGGGTGGAACAAGGGAGTTATTTCTAATCTCTTGTTTTGCTTGCTAGTTAAGAAAGTAAAATGATGATTTGGTTGTGCTATTTACCTTTAACTTCTTCATAATGCATCACTTTGTGTTGTTCACAAAAAATCCTTACGCAAACATTCAACTGCGTGTGAAAAAAATGTTGTTTTCGTTCAAGGTACCATATGTCTTTATGTTATTTACCCATCCAGCTACGTATTATGGTGTTTTATAATGCAGTTTGAGTATTAGCAAGCCTTTCTATTACATTTCTTATTGGGATAAATTAAAGCAGTTTCATTGAAGAACAGTTATGTTGTGGCAGATCGGCTCTGGGTGAAATGTGAAATAATATAAATATCATTCCACATCAGCTCACGGCGCTTCACTGTGCCATCTATGCCAAACAGTTCGACTGATTTCCTGTTTCGTTTTGATAATCAAGCAGGCCTGTGCTCCAATATCATCCACTCCCTTACTTTTTCTCTCTTTTAGCTTTACGAGTGACAGCGGGGGAGTAAAGTGGAGCGTAAATCTCTACCAGTAATAAAGCTGCTCAGGCCAATGTTCCTTCCTAATGCTGATTCGTCTCTGCTTCTCAACTAATTTGCACTTTTTACAAGACAAGCTCTGGACCGCCTTTAAGTGCTCCCACTAAAGTGTCAGGTCTCTATCCGGGTTTAGTAGAAGATCTGCAGGCACAGCAGATGCATCCACAAGTGTAAAAACTAATAAATGTAGAGTTATGTCTGGCCTTTCATACAATCTCGCCTCTACCTACCTACACATATACACACACACACACACACACCCACACACACATGCACACACACTCACACACACACGCAGTTCAGTTTTACCTTAGCTTGACCACATTCCTGTAAAGGGCAATCATGAATCTTGGCCAGGAATCTGAGCCCTGAACTGGTAACACAGCCTCTGGCAGCACTCCTCTTATCCCCAATAAAGTATTCTCTGGGTGGGCAGAAGAAGCCCCCACACTTCTTTGACCTCCATCCATCATTAAGTGGAGAGTGCTCACCTCTACTCAATGAGTGGGTCCCAAATCCACCTTCCAGAAAGTAGATCTAACCTGCCCCATGGGTGTCAAAGCATGATTAAGCACACAGACTTTCAAATCAGTTAAGTGTTAAATCAGCTCCTAATTTATCAATTTTCGAATCTCTTTTCAACTCCTCACTGCATCTGCAACAAAAACAGATTAACTTTAACTCAGGTGAACTTGAGAATTAAGAAAACGGGAATGTTTGATCATCTGACAAGAAAACACTTCAGATTATGTTATTATAGTAAGTTTGATTTTTTGGACTAAATTGCACAAAAGCCATCGCACCACCCAAACTTCCTGTATGTTTTTTTTTTTTGTTTTTTTTTTTTACAATTATGGTCTATTCTTGTATGCTCAACTTGCCATGTGTCTTGTAATTTAACAGCCTTGTATAGCAAATGCATATGGATATATGCTGCTGTGAAGAGGGATGTGAACAAATAGTGCAAGAAATCCCCCAAAAGGCGAATGAGTGATGTCGGTCTGCTTGTCTGTCTACAGGATCTGGATCTTAAACTTGCTTAATCAATGTAATTTAATGTATTTTAGCACAGAAACTTTTCACTGTGAAATGATAAAATATACAATTTTATTCTTATATATTAACATAATGGATGTTACTTAAAGCTTTATTAAAGACAAAAATGGATTTGGAAATTGATAAAAAAGACTCTTGTTCGTTGGGACATTGGAACTGTTTTTTTTAAAAGATTAAGCAAGCATAGCCAAGGGCTGTGTCCCAGTTTATAAAGGCTTTTCACCTCTGGCTTTAAGACCGTTTGTACCAGATTTAGGCTGTTCTTGGAAAAAAAAACAAGCACAAAGCACGAGTTGTTGTTCGAACTGTCAAAGGAAGCGATGACAGCGTACAATCAGTTTACATACAAATATCAACATGACTTTCAAATTGACTGTTCATTTTCCAGGGTGGAATGATCCAACATTACTCAGTTGCTGCGGTGTCTAAAAAAGCAAAGTTTACGGAGTTATTGGGAATTTTCTGTTTTCGCAGGGTCCAAATTATGCATAGGGTTTAAATTACATATACATCCACTATATATTTCAATTATTAACAGAATCAGAAATGCGGGGATCATGGGAGTAACGGTAGGATCCAACCATGGGGCAACAGAACTAGAAGCTTGCTAAGCCCAACTAAACATGACTGAGGGAACATAAAAATTAAAACAACAAAATTGCAGCTTCTAAAATAATGTCACCTTCAACCTAGATTGAAATTTGCAGACATCTACATGGACAAACCTGATGCCATAACTTTGAGGGAAGCCAAAAATACATCATTGAGCCCAGTAGACAGGGACATATGATGTGTTAACTCTTCTGAGCACGTATCAGATGCTCGCCATTCAAGGGTGGACAAGCAAATTGTGCATTTGAACTTACAGTGCAAAAATGAAAGGGCGCTGCTCCTTTAAGGCGAGGAGGATGAGGAATGTGCGCATGCAGCAAAGCATGTCTCTATGCACGTAGGCACAGGTGGCATCAGGGAGATAGGAGGTTTGTGGTAAAACCTTCCTGCTAACTGAGATTAATTAGATTGTAAGAGACTGCGATAATGTTTTGGTCCTGAAGCTGAAAACTGAGACCCTTCTTTGACTCACTCTTCTTATGCAGTTTAAAGTTGAGATAATTAATCCCAAAGAAAGTAGCTGCTTTGGCCTCTAAAGAAGGCATGCTTCACAAACCTGCCTGCAGCTGAAGCAGGAAAGGTGAACATGTAGAAACCAGGAAGGGAAAGAGAACCTTTAGTTTGAAGAGACAATTGTGAGAAGTAAAAACATGAACAATAATGTAGTTCTACAGCCCAACCAAAGAAATCATTCACCCTAGATTACACCAGGTGAAAGCTAAACAAGACAAGCATCATCAGATCATGCTAACGGCAAGATGCCAGGCACCAACAGAAAACAGTCACACCTCTCTCACTCAGCTTTTTATGAGAACCAATCGCTAGTTTTTTGACAACCTTATAATAAACAAATTATAAATAAACTCTAAGCAAACATGAAGGTGCTTCTGAAACAGCTCACAGAATCAACACACTAAATCTTGTATGCAGTTTATTTCTGTAGTTAGACAGAAAACCATGGGACTGAATAATGCTGGAAAACATCCCACATCTGCTGTTGAAACTGTTTTCCATCTGAATCCTGTTTACATTTCTTTATACAAATTTATGGGAAGCTTGGAGGTTCAGATTATCATAAAGAAAACTATAAAAGCACTTGGAGAGTGTAGACCTCAGCCAAGCAGCAAATTTTGCCCTTATAATTGTGACTTACTCCAATAGCGAAAACCTGGGAATGGTCTGGATCAATAAAAAATTACCCACAAACAAACAGATTTTTTTTTCTTGTGTTTTTGTATTTTATGCCTTCAGTATAATACTTCTGGAACTTTTTAGTGGTTTAGGAGGGAACAGCTTGTTCTGCAAAATATCCCTATCCGACAAGGATCCTATAAAAAAATACCTCTTTGGATTATGACCTGGATCATCAACAAAATTTAATGGATTGTTCCCTTGCATGATGTGCACCTCTGATGAAAATGAATTAAATCTGTTCATAACTTTGAAAGTAATCTTGATAACAGACAAACAAAGACAACTGAAAACAAAACCTCCTTAGCAGAGGTAACTATCATTGTAATTAATCACTGCAGAATGGTGCCAATAATTAATGCATTGCTCTGTCATTTCTTTAAATATACACATCGGCATTAGCTTTTTGAAACTAATGTCTTTGCTCAAAATTAGATCTTTTTTCTTCTATAAAAAAATAAAACAAAATATATGCTTTAAAAATATCATGGTAATTCAGGATAATGATAATTGACAACACCTGACAAAAAGAGTTATAACATAGAGTAACAAAGAGGCTCTTAGTTACAATATCTTAAGTTAACAAAATGAAGTTAACATCTAGTCTCTGAAGAAAATATCTAAATGTAAAGATGGTATTCACAGCTTACATTCTGAACAGAAACCTAACAACAATAAGCACAAAGTTAACTGAATCAAAAAACAGGAATCATGTCATTCAAAGATCAGGGTAGCATGAAAGTAGCAACATCCAGATAATGTGTGCAGAAGTTTTTGTCTTACATTAGCATGCATCATATCATCAGATATGCTATTGTCGCCAGGATGTATGAATGCACAGCAATAGCTTTCATGTGCAGAAAATACAAAAATGTACTGCAGACACAAAAGTGAGACTAGCAATCACAAAATTAGACTATTACACAAAGCACTTGCAAAGAAAAAAATGACTGCAAACGAGACAAATGGCAGTCACAGAAAATAGAGAGCAGCAAAGTGCAAACATACTACAAATACATACCCACTGCAAACACATAACTGATGCCGGCACTCAAACATAAAAAATATACTCACACAAAACATATGCTGAATTCTAAAATTCAGCTTATAGGCAAGATTCATGTCAGTAAGTACCCTTTTTCTTCCCTCTGAATGTTGTTTTGTCTTTACTAAGTGTCTGGTTCATAGACAACAATTCATAGTAATGTCTATAGTCTGGTCCTATTTGGGTTAATGATCACCTCCCTGTTAGTGGTCTGAGGCAGTTCCATTATGTTGCACTAATTTGCAGCTTTCCTTAACTTGTAGTTATTTTAGCTGCTTCCTGCTATTTCCCTTTTATTTTTTATGAGTTTAATCTATATGCTTTTAAGACTCATTTTTGTCTTTGCAGTACTTTGTGTTTACTGTTCATTTATGTAGTTGTGGTACATTTGCACCTCTTGGCTACTGCACTGTGAGAAATTTCTATGATTTTACAGTATAAAGACTGTATTTTTTTTTTTTTTAGGAATTTTCCATAGTTTGTATTTACAGATGTTTTTACTGCATTTATCAGAGCTATAAGAGAGTTCTGACAAATCCACTGACAACAGTGGCCAACATTTTAGAGTAATTTACATTTGGGAAACATTTAGAGAAAAACAAATGGATACAGATTTCTTTTTCATTTTTTTTTACCGAATTCTTTTAAAATGAAAAATCTGTACAAAGACAGAAAAGGTTGTGGCAGGACCAGGACCCTTTCTGTTTTTTTTTCACTAATATATATTTTTACGGTGACTAATATGCAGACAGCAGGTCAACCCTATTGAGGTTCAGTTGATATACCGAAGGGGCCTATTCAGTCGAAGGTCAAATTTTTTACATACTATTAAAGCCTGACCCCAAATTAACACTGGATCCACTCTACTGACATGTAAAACCTGAGGTGCCCCATAAAGCATGTGCAGATCATGCAATAAAAGCAGTAACAAATGCAAAAGTCAGAACAAAACAACAAATTAAAGTTAAGACAGTTAAAACTACTTCCCTCATAATCTTTTTTTCAGATATTTTCCTTATTTGTTTATTCCGCAATAGACAAGTTCCTCGTGTTTATAGAGAGACAATATTTTGCTCTTATTTTGGTGCATTTAAAGTTTAACCATTATGTTGATTACCTTGGTTAATGTATTTAGCCGAGTAGTGTAAATGCTCTCATTGATTATGATGTGTGCTTATTTGTTAAACAGTTCTCAGCTGAGTGGACAGTGAACAGTGGAGCCACATATAGTATGCATTAAGGGTTATCTTTAAAACTGCTTTTAAGGCTATAATCATACATATTTCAAGACTAGGTTTTGTGCCACAGTGCGACTCTCTGTCTGGCATCACTCTCAGGTCTGATGAGATAACTGCTCTAACACAAGGAAGGATATATATGTGGCTTTTAAATCTGATCAAATGGAGCCCTCTCTCAAGCATGGTAGTGGAAGCATTATGGTATAGTACACAAAGCGGATGGAAAAAATAAATTTCATTCCGCCCCAAATCAGCAGCCTAGTTGTTGAAACTTGGACAAACCTAGGCGTCCAACCAATCATAACTTAATTAAAAAGCTCAGTCTAGGAATTAAATCCAGTGAAATGAACTTCATCATTTGTGATAAAGAAGCTTTTGATTGTCCGCAATAAAGGTGTTAACAAGGTGGAGAAACATTGATGTAACTATCAATGGGGCAATACAGTTTCCTTATGAAATGCAAAAGCATAGAGTTTAGTTAATCTATTTCCTGCCCATATTACATTACTACTCTCTAAGAACATTGACGTGAAATCAAATTAGCCTGTTATCTCACTGATCATCTCTTACGCACAGAGAAAATAAAAACAGAAAATGAACCTAAAAGGGACCCATTTTAAACTAGCTTCACCGCTACTTATATCAGATCAGAGTGGTAAAAATAGTTGTCCTTGTGGTCCGAATCAGTCAAAAGATGCTTCTGTTCTCTCTTCCCTGTGATTGGCCACACTTGAATTCAGCTGAAGGAAGAGCATACTTCCAAAACCATACCCAAGATAATAAACTGTATCTCAACATGTATTGATATTTTATTTATATAACAACACTGATAAGCGAGTGTGAAAGCTTTCTACAATATTCAAGAAATGTGAATTAAATGAGAGCACCGTTCCTATGTATTGTTTTTCACTGCATGTTCTTATTAAATATGAGCACATAGAAAACAGAATTTGGACATAAAGACGATGGAAAAAGGCTGTTTATTAGATTTTCCTAACACTCATATCGTCATTATTTAAAGCAAGAAAAATAACCTGTGATACAGCAGAAAGGCTGCTCCTTTCCTCTCTTTGGTCCCCAGACACAAGGGGGCAATTATCATGTGAGGGTTGGGGTTGTTATCATAAGTGCTCTATTATGTTTCCGTATAGCTGTAAGAAATAGTCATGAAAGAGAGTTTTTCACTTGAAGGAGCATGAAAAGTTTATAGATTTTCCATGTGTAAAAAGCAAATGAAGTGTAACATCACTGTAGTTTGGTGCTTTGATGATGCTTTTGAAATAAGATCACTCCACTTTATATAGGAATTTGTCATAAATACAAACTGTTGTTGGTTCACATTCTGCTGGTATTTTGTTTTGTTTCTTTTTGTAGGAAATTAGCAGTTTAGAGTATAAATTGAAAAATAACAGAAAGACTAGGTATAAAACTGTGACAGATTTAACTTTTATTATTATTAATAGCCGTATTTCTTTGGTATACCAGAGAATTAAATCTGGCTACTGTCCTTTTAGAAATTTTTCACTCTCCAGTAAAGTCAGCATCTCAGATGTTTCAGCACAAACACAAACAGTAGGCAGTGAAAGCAAAGTGGGGCTTCTCCAACTTTCATAGAGGACAGAATTTTACATTTTGCTTAATTTTAGATTTAAAGAACTGTTAAGAAGATGTGATGTAGATGCTGCCGCCACTGACAGAAGGAATGACACCAGTTCCTCTAGCAGTTATTTGACTTGTTCAAGCAAATGTTATGCTTGCTTTTTTTATTCCCAATGAACTGTCTTTCTTTAATAGTGTTGTATTCAAAACCACATCAACCAAGACCAGGACCAAGACCTTTAGAGGCCGAGACTAAAACAAGACCAAAGACTTAGACCTTATATGGTGTTGGTCTCAGTCTCTAAATGTCTTGACCTTGTTTTGATCTTGGTCTCTAAATGTCTTGACCTTGTTTTGATCTTGGTCTCTAAATGTCTTGGCCTTGTCTCTTTGGTCTTGACTGCAGCTCTCCTCTTTAACTTAACCAGTGTTCTGCATTTCCTTGCCATTTTAACCAAGGGTCTGCTTAAACTACTATCATTACAGTAAAAGAAAGATCAGTATGAGATTTGGTATACCAGTACGATTGGCGTCTACTAGGGTCAGAGTGTCAACAAACAGATAAGGGTAACGCCACTTCCTCCAAACTGTTAAATAAAAGTCTTAGTGAAAATATCTTGTTCTAAACCATTGGTCTCATGAGGTTTAGGGATAAACTTTAGCCAGGTAGGCCTACTGCTTTATCTACATCTTCATCTAAAGTTGCTGCTATAGTTGGCAGCTGGAAATCCCCAACAGGCTGGGCGCTTCAGAGAGCTTTAACTGGGGTTTCTGACCGCTGCTGCCGGTATGCTGGAGGTCTGGTGCTCTACAAGAACAGCATATTTTAGCAGGATCATAATCCTGATGAACTGACTGCACAAGCAATGTTTTGAGGTGGACTTTTTCACCTAAAAATGTATTAAAACTGTTTTTCCCAACTCATCAAAGTAAATAGAGCCAAGCTGAACTCCGGCTTGCAATGACAGAAAAGAGCAGATGAAAAACAGAAAAACATTTAGAGCATCAAAGCATCTGACCAGCATTTGACACTGCGTCCAAATTTTGGTGTTTGAGCGTTTTTGACACCCAGATCGTGTTTGGTGTGAACGCAACTTTACACCTATAGCTAAAAACTTGCTCTGGATCTTTACCAAGTTGAATTGTTCCTTAGCATGAGGCACATCTCTGGTAAGAAATTTCCATAAAATCTGTTTAGAAGTTTTCCTGCTAACAAACCAACAAAGTCCCCTTTTGTTGCGGTTTTGTCTTCTGTAAAATACCTCTGGACTTTTTCAGTCTGATACTGAGGCTGTCAATGGTCGCCGCTGCCACCTCCTGGTTTAGTGGAGAGCTGCTCGTTCCACCAAATATCTCTATCTCACAAAGTTAGAGAAGCCTTAAAAAAATTCCTGTATCCACATTTTGATGTGGATCATATGAAAATGTAATTAATCATTCCTTGGACGTTTGTAAAAATTTAATTAAAATTGGTTCATAACTTTCCAAGTTATCTTGTACTCAGACAGATGAACAAACACACACAAACTCAACTAAAAATATAACCTCCATGGCGGAGGTAAAAACATTGTACTTATTAGCATTGTTTTATGAAATATACATACAGCTTCTACAAAAAAATCTAACCATTGTCAAGAACCATAAACCTGCAAAGTTGCCTATTACTTAAAGGTCATTGGGCCGGAGTACTAGTTATCTGACAAAACTAGATTATTTTACGGTCTTTATTGGACTTTTTCACATTCTTTAACCTATTGCCTTATAGTCTCCTACCATAAAAGCTGCTCTAGTCTAGAAAGATTTTGAAACTTCATACATAAAGAATTTAAGAAAACAATTAAACCAACAAACTTCACAAATAAATGAGATCAAAGAGAGAAAGAAGCAATAATATGTTTTTTAAAGTGAACTGTGGATTAATCAAGACCGTGTAACCATGTAATGTATTACTTTTTTATTACAAAAAAGGGAAAGTCCTTCCTATGATTAAGCCGAGGTGTTTTCTTTTTACTGTGTGAATTACCCACACAACCGGAACGGCTGCTGGCTGATCCAATGAAGCATGAAGCTGTGAACCTGAAAGAACAATATGGGCCCTGAAAATGATTTTATTTGATGTATTTCAAGAAGACAAACAAAACAGGGGTATTTTAGATTTCCTACGTTTCCAATAAATTTTCGTTCATAAAGACTTAAAGTAGAAGTGGGGCCAGAGTACTTGGCGCATTTCCTACTAAAGATTCAACAGAAACAGGTTTTTAGAGATGTTTGACTCATTTAGGTTCAGTAACTTCAGCCTCTAAGAACATTTTCGGTTTGCCTATTTCTAGAAACACGAGGGCATGATAAATCATTCAATACAACATAGTAAAAAAAATGTATTCTTTGTTGGAAATGTTTTACCTTTTTAGATTGTTCTTTTAGTTTCCAAAAAAATAGGTTAGAGAAAATGTTCGAAAATAAAATGGTTATAAAGAAAATCATTCTGATCTTGGCGGTATGGTCACCCTGTTTCTGTATGTGTACATTTCCTTTATTTGGATGTTTGTTTGTTGAGGTTATTGTCACATTGTGAAAATTACACAGAACAGAAATAAAACACAGACATTGCATAATAAAAAACTTCTTTGTCATTCTTTGGCCCTCTACAGGTATATTTTTATTTTATATATTTTGCAAGAGATGAGATCATATCATGAAGATTTAAACAAACAATTTGACCTGAGGACTTTAATAAAACACATTCATATCTTACTAAATATTGCCCAACTGAGACTTATGACTCATTATGACTCAGAAACACCATCCTTATCTCACATATGATGTGCACAGCACTTGAAAATCAAATCATTAAATCTTTCTGTGTGTCCTCTGTCTGAAGCGTGAATATTTTTTCTGGCCATAATATTATTGTTAGAGGCAGAAACCTAAAACATGTTTTTCCTTTAGAACAGTAAAAAATGCAAAGTTGTAAAAGAGTCATTTTAGGAGTAAATCAGAATCAAATTGAAGTCACAGTTTCATCCAAAATGTAGGAACCTTCCTCTAGAAATAAATCCCAAAACACTTAAATAAATTTTAAACATCTACTAATCTTACTTCATTTAATTTTGAATTAAAGTTGTGCAAAATAATGGATTTTATTTCCCTTTGTAGTATCAATACAAGCAATAATGCAAGGACAAAAAGAGCTTGCTTATAGTATACAATAGATTAACCAAGTTTAATAATATAATAACTTAAAAAAGTAATTAAAAAATAAAATACATCAATATTTAACAAAAAAGAACAAAGGAAAGTCAAACTGTTTCAAATAAACTCATGAAACAGGCCTAAACAAAAAAAATGATGCCAACCTTTCAGGCAATTGCTGCAATCATACAATTCCTGTAAGTGTTTAATGAGACTTCTGCTCCTCTCAGCAGGTATTTTCGTCCACTCTTTAAGAGCAAACTGCTTCAGATGTCTCAGGTTTGAAGGCTGCCTTTTCCAGACTGCATGTTTCAGTTTATATAATTTATACCAATAATTTTGCCCACGTATGTAGAAAACATCAATGTCAGGATAATGGCTATTCTTTACTTTTAGGTAACAGAGGCACATAAAAAAACTATAAGCAAACAGGCTAATGTTATATAATCACAAACAGTAAAGGTGACACTGACAGCATGTTACAATTGAAACCCTTTAAATATTTCACATTTCTTCAGCCTCTGCTATTTAATGTATTTCTACAGCGCGTCTTTAATTTTTCCTTCTAAAAGTTTTGCTTCTCTAACATTTTCCCTCAATTTTACTCCTCATCGAGTGTCTCTCCTTCAGTTCAGCCTCTTTAGCTGATCCACCTAAGAATTCATACTAAAGGATCAACTAAAGGAATATGTTGAGACATGGATACCTTATACAGAACCCTGTAGATGTATATTAACACCGTCTAGTTCTTTCTCAGGGGTGGGACTGTGGGAACCACGCTGTCACTTCCTGTGCCCGCGGGCCTCAGCCAATCGCCATCAGATAAGAGCCACAACTCCGCCAATGAGAGCCTGGTCCTCAGCTTCACATGATGGAGCCGAGGATGTGATAAGAACATAACTTTCCAGGGAAATGTCTTGATCTCAATCGTACCCCTCTTCCCCACGACTCCCCTCTTCCCACCAAAATAGTTGTTTGGAGACAAGGTTTCTTTTTGTCTTTTGCCCATAATTACGCTCTCTTTCATCTGCCCCCCTGTTCCCCTTGACCCCTACTCTGGGGTCAGTGGCCAGGATATCCCACTCTCTTCTGTCCAATAATGTGCCTTTTAGGGTGAATGAAGAGGGGCATTCATGCCAGGGCAGACAGGAGAGCAGCAAGGAGAGTAATCACTCCATCACACTCTGCCCCCGTCTGTCCCAGCTCCTGCCCAAACACCCAAACAGCTCGCTTCACTCCGCACATCAAAGACCTGGAGCAGGGCTGCAGCCTCAGCTTCAGCCCCGCTCAGCACAGAGGGGGACTGTGTCACCAGGCGTGGACAAGCACTGCCTCGCAAACACAGATCACCATGGAAAACCCCTTCAAAGATTTCTCACTGATGATACAGCGAAGCTGATTACTCAGAACCTAATTTATGATTGCTTTCATAGAAGCTCACCACATTGTGCGCGTAAAAATACAAACCTGCAGATCAACACTGTCCTTAAACAGAGAAGGATGTTCAATCTGAATCCCAGTCTGCAGCAGCTGCAGCTCGGCCCAACTGTTAATGAAAAAACTAGGGGTTAAACTCTGATTTCCCCTTTGCATGTGTCAAAGCACAAGTAGGAGACACTTCCCTAAATCATTTTGACTAGTTACAAACACACATTTCTATGTATTTCATTTTCATATTTACCAGAATTTCTTTCTAAAAAGTGTTGCAAGTTTTTGTATTAAATCCTTTTTTACTCTCCCACAAGATAAATTCCCTTGACTTCAGAACTCAGTCAATATGTAAATAGCGTATAGATATGTTCATCCAGAATCCCTCAAAAGCCTAAAGCATATTTTTTAAATTATAATGAAGATACATCATTATGAAGACCAAGAAACAAAAGGAAAGGTGAGAGTGAAATGTGGGGAAAAGTTTATATTTATAACAGCATATGATAATAAATAATAAATGTAAAGAAATGCTGCAATACTCACTGAGCTGTTATCACGACTACTGATCCATTAATGGAGAATGGGGGAATGTTTCATGTCTTACAACTTTAGCTGTACAGATGTAACCTATCAGTGTCACAGAAGGTTGTCTGGCTCAAGGGCAGGTCTCTATGATGCTTTCAGAGCTACAGAAAGTCATCAGGGTGTGGCAACAGCTTTAATATATTTAAAGGCAGAGTAAGGTATTAGAAAACTTGTCTTGGTTTAGTTGACAATGAAATGTTGAAGGGCCTTCCATGACCCCGCAATGCATGACACATTAAGCAGTTTGGGTCAGCATCCTAAAAAAGGCTCCTAAAGTGTTGAAGAAAGATGGTAATTGTGTCAGAATAGTTCAATCTGTCAAAAGCCCACCTGATACATAGTCTAAAAATGTAATAAGTCCCAATATGTGTTGCTCAGCTGTAAAATAATATATTCATTTTGAGAATCTCATAGCACCCTGCTGAAATATTAACGCCTCCTTAAACGTTTTCCTATTTTGACTTGAATGTGTTTTAAGGGGATTTCATGTAATCAAACCAAAGAGGCACATAAATGTGAAATTTAAGGAAGGAAAATGAGTTTAGGTAAGGATCATTTTAGGCAATGATTTGCAAATCTATACAGT
>JAUZNJ010055580.1:0-29149 GCA_034780135.1 Jordanella pulchra | reverse complement strand
GTGCAACTGATGAGTGGAGCAGCAGAGGCAGGTGGGAATAATAGATCAAATCAGGGCTGACGCCCAGAACCATGACACAAATTCTGGAGACAGTGGAGAGTGATCAGCTGCCTGCAACATCCTTCAGCATGACTGGTTTGGCAGTGGGTCAGTAATGGTATTGGGTGGCCTTTTTCTTTGGAGGGCCGCACAGCCCTCCATGTGCTCACCAGAGTTAGTATGACAGCCATTAGTTATCGAGATGAGATCCCCAGATCCTTCATGAGACCAAATGCGGGTGAGGTTGGCCCTGAGTTCCTCCTAATGTACCTGGAGGGTATCAGCAGTTCCTACAAGATGAAGGCTTTGAGGCTATAGGCTGGCCCACCCATTCCCCAGATCTGAATCCATCTGAGCACATCTGGGACATCCCTCAAACCACCAAGCAGGCAACAAGAAAGCAAGTCAGCAGGCTTACCTGTAGAGTCCCTGTTCATTCTCCACACCGAACTGTGACGTCACGCACCAACTGGCTTCTCCTACACCATTTTGGGCTCATCTTCAAACCCCTCTAAGGTTATTGAACTTTAGTTCCTTTTTGAAGATCAATTCCGTCATCAACTGCTGGTCTCTCACATCTCCATTCTCTCCCCAGAAGAACCACTTGCCGTTCCTGACGATCAATGTTTTTCCGGGTCGTGTTGCACATTCTAATAAATAGCTAAATTCTTTTTTTTTGTTGTTGTTGTTGTTGTTGTGTCTGGCTCCAATTCTGAGTCCTCTGTAAATGATCATTAGAGTTATTGCATAACATGGCATTCCTGTGCTGGCATTGAATATAACACTGGGTATGTTTACCTTATTCAGTAGGTGTAATTGGGTGTAATCATTGTTTCACAATATTCAGTAGTTTATTAGCTTCCCAGATCCTCAGTTTGGCTCTGCCATTACCCCTAACAACCCCATAGCATTTCCTGTCAAGGTCTAGCTATTGGCACTTAACAATAGAAGCACAAGTGATACATAACATAACAACCATAATTTGTTCTCAATGCACAGTTTTTTTTAAATGGCTTGGGGAAACCATACATTTTTGGGAAAAGCCCAAGAAGCGCTGCAAAAGTAGATCACTTGGGTTTTTCCAGAGCTCTGGATCATGGTCAGATTTGGAATTTCTTACTTGTAGATCTACTTGAGCAGAAAGCACCAGTTCTGGGAGGTGGCAGTTATAGAACTGGGTTTGTGTTGGCGGGAGGTAAGGGAGGACGACAAACAATCCTCTTAGGGCTATATTAAAAAGGCAACATAAAAAGCCTAACCTATCCTAAGAAAGCCACCTATAAACCTCTCCAGAGCATCCCTTACTAATCCTCTGTCAACGTTATTTCTGTTATATTCCATTTTAACTGAAATAAAATCTTTGCTGCACTTCAACCTACGTCACTACCACAATCAGTCCCTGGTTGCTACGAGATGTCACAGGAATTTTAGATTTTTCAACTTCAGCGTTCACTGTTCTACTCTCACCATGCGGTGCCGCTGTTTAACACTTTAGTTCTATCGCATAGCACGAGATGAGAGTAGAGCAGTAAATGCCCTTACTGTGTAGAATTCAACTCTGCCTACTTTGCCTTTCCCCCTGTGGTTTACGTAGGGATACTTTGTATATACCACCCTTGCTATGGACACCGTGTTTGGTCTGAATACACCTTAGACCAAAACCTAACCATTGGATAAATACCTCTCAAGGACTGGCCCAAAGGTCTTCACTTTGTAAAAATGTCCTCACTCTAAACGTTAAAAAACAAAAGTGGTCCTCACTCTTATGCTAAAACACACAGTGTTTTTATTTGGTTCCAAAGGACTTTATGGCTAGTACTATGTTAGTCGTTGATGTTCGCTCGCTAAATCATGATGACTAGCTTAGATAATTGTATTAACTATGGCAAATACCTGGATGTAGCTGGATTTATGTGCTTAAATGTGTGTTAGACATCTTGGAGATAGTAAAGACGGCTCTGCCTCCATCCCCTCCCCCATGCTCCTCTCCATTATCCAGCTCCATGCTTTCCATCTTGGCTGCATCATACAATTCTCGCTGGCATCTTTTTATACACAGTCTAGGGCAGAACCAGAATGATAGGTCTTCAAAGTTAAAAGGATCGTATACTCCTGCTATCTCTACGTTAGGAGTATACAGAGGAGAGATTTGTCTAAGGTCTAGAAATGCATAGGAAAATGTAGCTGCAGCAACATTAAGGCCATGCTCATGACAAATGTAATTAAATTTGTAATGTAGCTACTTGTAATGGCTCTACTGCCCAACACTGAATGTGTGTGTCTGCAATGGCAAAAAAAAGCTTCAGCTGATAATTAAGACCCAACAGAAAGCACACTTGGTCTCTTTCATTAATCATTAGTGGTGGCCTACTCCAATACAGGAAAGTATGAAGCTGAGTCTACGGACATAACTGGTTTACATTGATTTCTATGGATGAAGTTTTCTTGCACAGCAGCATTAACAGGGGAAACTTTCTACCTGGAAAGATTGCAAGTCAGAAACTCAAGCTCTATCTTGCATGAAAAAACAGACATGTCAAAGACAGCTTATACATTACATTAGTGCACCAGATGGTTTTTGTAAAAACTAATAGAATTGCTTTGGGAAAAACCCCAAACGCACTTTTTTTTAACAAATATGCTAAACTAACTCAACCAACAAAAAAGTTAATTCAGTCACGCACATACCTAACCCTAAGCCTTTCTATATCAACAAAGACTTTGCACTGACTTCCATCCTTTTTTTATTCATTTACATAACTTCATGATAACCATAACCCTAACAATTACCAGTACATAACTAATCCTAAAGCTGTTTTTGTGCCACAGGGTAACTCAGCACTGGGTTTTACTATAGCTGGAGGAGCTGATAACCCCCAAATCAATAATAATCCTGGGATCTTCATAACTAAAATCACCCCTCAAGGAACTGCAGCTGAGGATGGACGTTTAAGGTCAGACTCTTGCTGATAAAGGTTTTCCCCTTTTTAAAATTGTATTTTAAAATATATAGAGAAGTAAATACTTTGTAATTTTAAAAATTGTGTTTTTTGCACTTCATGTGCTTCAGTTTTTGTTTGATTTGCAAAAGAATAAGTTTTCCTTTTATGCTAACTTCTTTTCCTTGAACCATGCATAATATGTTTAGTATAATATAACAGAACTTTTTTTCAAGCTATGATAAAGCAAATTTATTTTAGTTTGCAGTAAGCAATCTCAGCTTATCACTATTTTTGGTCAGGTCGATAATCTTTTTCCTCTAAGATCTTAATTAAGTTTTATGCCAAAGGGTAAAATCAACTTGACAAAAATATACACTTCTCCCAGTGTAAGTTGATATTACTTAGTAATTAAGAATTGGCTATTTCAAATGGATAAATGGAATTTGGTTATTTCAAATGAAGTTAAATTGTTAAGTCCAACCTAAGCCGAGGGTGTTCTGCTTTCAATGAATCCATTTAAACTTCTGCGTATGTTTTTAAGAATCCTGGATGGAGCTAAGACCAGCCTGATAACTTTGTGTAGAACAAATTGAGTAGGTGTATTTCTTGAATGGAAGAAGCTCCAGATTCATCTGGCCCCTCAAGTGGATCAATAAAAGCCTCTAAAAGCCTCTTCTTTGGTCAGAAGTTGCCTAATCAGTTAAGGAGATATGCATCTTTTGTTAACTACAGAACAGGATTAAATCAAAGGCAAATTGACTTTTTCTAGATTTTTTTTTTATATGCGCGGAAGCTTTGTCGTTACTCATAGCAAATAACTTGTGAATTTATATTATTTCCGGGTTGATTCAGTTTTGTGGCTTTAGCTTCAAAACATGCCAGTTTGTGCATGTCATGATCCGGGGCTCTTTGCTTTTTTGTGTGGGTTTGCTCTCCTGTTTGCCTTTCCCTTTCCCCCACCAGATGGCACCAGGGTCTGTTGGATGTGCGATGTGGCTTCCAGCGGCACAGGTGTTGCCACTCAGTCTCATCGTCCTCACTGTACTTAAGGAGCTGCTGCCCAGTGGTCGGAGCCGAGTGTTTGCTAGCTTATGGTACCACAAAGCCTCCAGAGTGTTTCTCTCCTGGTGATCTCCTTGTTGTCTTGTTTCTGTTAGAAACTTACCTCTTGTGTTTTTCTCCTCGTTGCCTTCAGGTGCTCTCTGAAAGTTAGGATTGCCGTCTGCTCCTGGCTTTTCAATTGAGCAACCTTCCCTCGTGACGCCGTGGTGTTTAACCACTGGATGCCTGAACTCTCTGTCTCTCTACTTGTTGTCCTCCTGGATCTTCTAAGCCCCTCGACTGGCAGCATAACAGCTCCTGGAGTCTCCGATCATCTTGAGCTAACCTGTCCATTTCCCACCGCACTCGTTTGTTGCTCCTGGACCCACACAGGATTCTAAGACCCCGGATACTAGAACCCCCCTCCGAAAACCTAAAGACCGCCTCCGAACAGTAAGACCTATCTCTGACGCTCAGCTACCCAGTTTTCCTACTCACAGTGAACTCATCAGTCTGCTCTGTCTCCCAGTGTCAACTCCTGCCGGTGCTTCCTCCCTCGACCTGGCTTTGGCCTCGTTTCCCAGTTATTTCCTTCTCAATAAACATCTTAATCTGATAAAGCTCTTCTCTGTTGGTATTCTGCATGTGGGCTCGGCACTTAAAAAACCGAAACATGACAGAACACTCGGCCAAACAGATCAGCCCAGCAGACGCCATGCAGAAAGCTCTATTAGATCAGCAGACACTTCTTCAGACTCATGAAACGGCTCTGAAGGAACTGAATAAAATTCAAATGGAAATTAATCAACAGCTGTCTGGTCTTACCCAGGTTATACACAATTTTATGGCTCCAAATCCACCTCCTGAGCCTGTTCCTGTGTCTCCTCCTCTGCACCCTGAAGCACCACCTGAGATCCGGCCATCCCCTCCTGAAAAGTTCTGTGGTGAGCCGAGTAAATGCAAGGGATTTTTGCTTCAAGTTTCAATCATGTTGAATTTCTCTGCTAGAGATTACTACTACGATGACAGGAAAATTGCCTACGTCATCTCCCTGCTGACAGGACGAGCTTTACTCTGGGCCCAGGCCCGATTCCCTGATCCTTCCTCATACGGTGTATCCTTCGTTGACTTCATAAGGGAATTTAAACAGGTTTTCAGCCTCGATTCTGACAGGTCTTCACATGCACGGGAGCTTTGGAACCTTAAGCAGGGAGATCGCTCAGTGGCTGATTTCTCTATTGACTTTCGCATAAAGGCTACAGCATCTGGTTGGAACCAAACTGCATTAAGAAGTGCCAACTATCATGCGTTAAAGGATGAAGTGAAGGATGAACTAGCCACCGGGGACAAATCATCAACCCTGGATGAACTGATCGAACTCAGCATCCGTCTGGACCATCGTTTCCGAGCCCGCACCAAGGAACGTGGTCGGAAGAACCTCCCATCCAAGCCACTCTGTGTCAGCATTCCTCATCCTGTGCCTCCGTCTCCTCGAGCATCCCCTGAGCCAGGACCTATGCAGGTGGGCCGCTCCAGACTCACCCCCAAGGAGCGTCAACGCCGAGTCTCTAGTCGTTTATGCATTTATTGTGTTACTCCAGGTCATTTTCTTGCTAACTGTCCTATTCGTTTAAACCTCCAGGTCTGCCAGTAAAGGCGAGGAGGTTGGGAGACCATTCAGTTACTGATAAAGACTCTCCTCGCTTAACATTACCTGCAACCCTGTTCTTCCAGTCTCAATCAGTTACCCTCTCTGCCTTTGTGGATTCGGGTTGTGAGCAGAACCTCATCGATCAGACATTATTCAAACAACTAAGAATAGAAGCGGAACACCTGCCTGTTCCTCTCGATGTCACAGCTCTCGATGGAAGGAAAACTGCCTCAAATTACCCACCAGACCAAGCCCGTTCATCTCATCATTTCTGAAAATCACTGTGAGTCAATAACTTTCTTTGTTTTTCCCTCTGCCAATCCACCCATCGTTCTGGGCTTCCTCTGGTTAAGACTACACAACCCTCAGATCAACTGGAAAGATAAAAACATCCAATCCTGGTCTGTTCCCTATCACTCCACCTGTCTCCGTTCCGCTGTACCCCCAGGTCCACTTCCGGCAGAATTTCAAAAGGCGGATCCCTGCGATCTCTCCAGCATCCCCTCTGAGTATCATGATCTGGCTCCTGTTTTTAGCAAATCTCAGGCTCTGTCTCTTCCTCCCCACCGCCCTTATGACTGTGCCATCGACCTTTTACCAGGAGCTCCATTGCCCTCTAGTCGGCTCTACAATCTCTCACGCCCCGAAAGAGAGGCAATGGCGAAATACATTAAAGAGTCTCTGGCGGCAGGTATTATTCGCCTTTCATCCTCCCCCCCGGGGGCCGGCTTCTTTTTTGTGGAAAAGAAGGATGGTTCTCTTAGGCCCTGTATAGATTTCAGAGGATTGAATAATATTACAGTTAAAAATAAGTATCCTCTTCCTCTGCTCTCCTCGGCGTTTGAACCGGTGCATGGTGCCACCCACTTTTCTAAGCTGGATCTTCGGAATGCTTACCATCTCCTACGAATCCGAAAGGGAGATGAGTGAAAGACAGCCTTCAAGACTCCTATAGGTCATTTCGAGTATCTGGTGATGCCTTTTGGAGTCTCCAACGCTCCAGCATGTTTTCAAGCCTTGGTTAATGACGTTCTACGAGACTATCTAAATGTATTTGTTTTTGTTTACTTGGACGATATTTTGATCTATTCGCAGTCGCTGGAGAAGCACAAGAGGCACGTCCGTCTGGTTCTCCAGAGGCTTTTGGAGAACAAGCTATTTGTCAAGGCCGAAAAATGTGAGTTCCATAAATTGTCAATAACCTTTCTGGGTTTTGTCCTTGGGAACGGGCAGGTTCGGCCAGATGAGGGGAAGATCCGTGCGGTCCTGGACTGGCCCACTCCCGAGACGCGAAAGCAGCTTCAACGGTTCCTCGGCTTCGCCAACTTTTACCGACGTTTCATCCGCAATTATAGTCAGAGTGCCTTACCTCTCACCGCCCTCACATCAACCAAGATCCCCTTCCTTGTTCTTCTCTCGGTTCAATCTCTCCATCTCCTATCGCCCAGGTTCCTACAATGTGAAACTGGATGCCCTTTCCCGTGTGTGACTCGGAAAAGACTCCTGCCACCATCCTGCCTCCAAGCTGCACCATTGCCTCCATAACCTGGGAGATCGAGGACCTCATCAGACAAGCCCAATCATCCAAGCCAGCCCCAGTTTCTTGTCCACCAAACAAAATCTTCATCCCAGCCTCAGTTCGAGCCCGTTTCCTCCACTGGATCCATGCCTCAAAATTCTCTGCTCATCCTGGCATCAGACGCACCGTCGCTCTGGTCAATCACAGGTTCTGGTGGCCATCAGTTCACAAAGACGTTTCAGATTATGTTCACGCTCGCACCATCTATTCCAGAAACAAAACCTCCAACCATCCACCTTCCGGCCTTCTGCAACCTATTCCCATCCCCAGTCGACCTTGGTCCCACATATCAATCGACTTTGTTACTGGCCTTCCACCATCCAAGGGCATGACCACCATCCTTTCAATAGTTGACCGATTCTCTAAAGCATGCCACTTCGTTCCTCTCCGTAAGCTTCCCACTGCCTTCCAGACCGCTCAACTGCTCATAAAACACATTTTCCGTCTCCATGGAATTCCCCAGGACATCCTCTCAGACCGTGGTCCTCAGTTCGTCTCCCAGGTATGGAGAAGTTTTTGTTCTGCCCTCAATGCCAAAGTTTCACTCACCTCTGGTTTTCACCCCCAATCCAATGGTCAGACTGAGAGATTGAACCAGGACCTGGAAACCACCCTTCGATTTTTCACCTCCACTAATCCATCCCACTGGTCTCAATATCTTCCCTGGGTCGAATATGCTCACATGTTCAAGGCCTCCACAAGTGCGTAAAAAAAAGAAAATATAAACAGGCAGAAGAATATATGGTGGCCCAAAATATTTATCAGTACTGGCTTCCAAAACAACAAAACTCACAGGTTTGTAACATTCAACTTTTACACAGATGCACCTTTTTACAGCACAGACTGATGCTCTGTGATATTTTGTTTTTCTTTGCTTCGATCAGAATTTTGGTATTTTTACAGTATTTACAGTTTACAGGCTGTACACTCTTAAAGGAGATGTAAAAAAGACAAACACATATACTTACACATTCTTTTGTTTCTGTTAATTTAATCTTGACAGCACTCTGTTCAGGAATAACCCCATTTCCAACACACCTAATGTGGGGTGATAGAAACTAGAAGAAAAAAAAAACAACAAAAAAACATTGCTCACTTTTTCTTGTTTTATGCTGATAAAGCCCTGATATTGAAAAGATGAGCATGATCCTTACCACATCAGGTTGAACAGGTTGAGACGATGGTGTCTCAGCTAAAGAAATGGGGTTATTTGTGTTATCAAAAATATGCTCCTGCCATGAATTCTGGGTTGCTGGGTCAGCAGCAGAAGTAACAAAAACTGCTTGATTAGTCTGAGCTTCAGTTGTGGCTCCAAGGACTTCATTCAAATAAAAGACAGTACTTCCTGTGGACATAACCAGGAATGAGATTTGTCACTTGATGCCATACAGTAGCGCTTTTTGATAAGTAACAATGGCTGAGGTTTCTAAGAGGCCTCTGAAAGTAGCAAAATTGCATTGTTACGCCAAATTTCTTATCACATTTACCGATATCTGCAGTGCCTGAGGGTGGATGAGTTGATGGATCATCTTGACACATCACCTTGCCTGCAGATAGTCGAGAAATCATGAAAAAAATCTTAGAACATAATGGAGATACAGTGTACAATGACATGCAATTTTTATTTACTTTATTAACTTGTCATCTGAGTTTAAGATTCGAAGCAGTTAATTTTTTTATTTTGTTAAACAGACATTTGTGTGTTACAGAACATGAATACTTCATGCAGGCCTGATTTCCCATCAGTAATCCAAAGTGTACAGGGTGGAAAAACGTTGAGTGAAAAAGTTTCATTTAGCAGTACAAGATTTCAGTTGATGTATTAATTTATTTGACAAATGACCTTGTGTCATTCATTTAATTTGGCTATTGAAAGAAAAGACTAAACATAAATTATTCAATTAGTAAATCTTAAAATTGCATGCTTGACAGGATAGAGGGGAGAAAAAAACAACTTTTAAAATCTAAAACAGAATAATATTATATAGACCCCAGTTATTGTTGTACTTAAAGCTCCAGTGAGAAATAATTACAGATAATTACATATTTCACAAAAGTATATTATTTATTATCTTCATTTTTGTTACATAAGGTATAGCTGCAGCATATAAATTTGTGATAATAACATTTTCTTTTTTTGGTTTTGTCTAAATTCTCCAGTAGATCATTAACCAATGTGCAAATGGTTTTACTAGACCTACGTGGAGCTTGGTTTACAGTCATTCATTGCTCCTAAATCGAACCTAATATTTTACAAGAAGAGGCCTATTATCTTTATTTTAGTTGTATTGGTGAGTTACTCATTGTTCTCCTGCTTTTTTGAAGGGTACTCTCTATATGTACCACGTTCTGTATTATTTAATTTGTTCCAGCGCTCTCCATATGGTTTTTATGATGGTGTCCATACAATATATAGTAGAACTCTCAAATTGCACTGCTCAAGGTGACTGAACGTGTGTTGTTCTGATTCATAATAACTAGCGGAAACGTGGTCCTTATTAAGGCGACTTTATTAACAAACTCCAGCGTAACTCTCTGACACCGCGTTCTACTTCCAACCGCCAGGTGGCTCTCGCGGAACCAACACACATGTTGCTGAACCCTGTTGCATGCTGGGCATTGGAGTTCTAGAGCTAACATGCTCATAACACCACAGCACGTTGGAGTAGTTTTGGTAGCTTGGATCTGATATTCTTTATTAAAACAAAGAGTTTCATTTTCTGTGTTTGTGGATCTAACACTTCCGCTGTTGGATACTGTGAAGCTAAAAGTATTTTTGCCAATATCATTTCATTTTAAGACACGTGTTATGAAACATAACCATAGCAACCATAGTAAGTTTTTTGGACCAGCTCATAAACTTCTGAAAAGATACGATGATACTTCAGCTCCTTACAGAAGCCCCGGCTGAGTTGAATAAAAAGAGCTGATGAAGCAGAGGCTGAGCAAGGAGAAGAGAGAGGAGGAGGAATTCAAGCCATCTCTTCCATAAATGTTTGTGGGCAATGTCAGGTCTTTAGAAAAAAAGTTAAAAGAACTCCAAGCCCTAGCAAGGTCTTGGCCATAACATCAGGAATGCAGTGTTATGTATTTTACAGAAACATGGCTGGAGGATCCCATCCGTGACTCCAGTGTCTTTCTGACAGGCTTTCTGACCATAGAAACTGGCTTGAATTTAAAAAAGGCCGAAAACCCAGGGAAACAACTCTTCTGGAAAAAAAGAAGAATCCTTTATAAAATAAAGAAACATTATGGACAACCATAACTATGATTTTCAGAACACTGTGAGACAACAACAAAATGTCTTCAGTCAAAAGATTCTCTGTATCTGGTGCAAGACGGGGTTCTGCGTACATCCATAAATGTAACTAATTGAAAAAAACAAACAACAACAAGCCTAGAGTTACCACGACATTTAATTTTCCTTGGGAATCGATCAAGTATTTTTGAATTGAATTAAACATATAGCTAAATTGTAGTCTGTATATTCTTGTTTTCTTTTGTCTTTAGTTTTAAAGTCAGTACATACTGTTATGTGTATACTAGAAAATATTCTACCAAGACCAAGGATCTCACTTTGAGGATGCAAACAAAAATCTAACATTGCTCCTTCAGATCAATGTAACCAAAAGCACACAGGGACCAATTACTGCTAGTTTGTTCTAGTGAGATTCCAAAGGAACGTGATGCAGTGTTACAGCTTGTTTTGACCCAGGGCCATAAAACATCCACTGGCAATGCAGCATGAAATGACACATGATTCATGTGACATATGGACTATTCTGAAAAAAACAAAGCATTCAGAAAGTAAATGGCCAATTCAGGATGTTTTGGATTTACAGAAAAAAATTGACAAACATTGCTCCAAAAGAAACAGCAGGATGAATTACTAAATTTTATATGATCAAATAAAGTGAAACAAAGAGCAGAAATAAACAGAGCATTAATTGTCTATCAACACCCTCTACATTTTTTTGCCATTGCTTTCTAATATTTTTTCCTTTTACCAAAGCTCACATCAAGCCAAAGAGCAAATTTATTTAGGTGGTTTTACTTTACTGGTAGCTATCTAATACAGATCAAGCTGAATAAGACCCAGATACTTGTAAAAAATCTGCTGTGATTAATCTAGAACAGGCTTCCTCAATTACGGTCCTTGAGGGCCGGTGTCCTGCACCTTTTAGATGTGTCTCTGCTTTAACACACCTGAGTCAAATAATCAGGTCATGAGTGGGACTCTAGAGAACTTGGCTGCATGCTAAGGAGATAATTGAGCGATGGTATTCAGGAGCGGAAGTAGAGATGCATCTAAAATGTGCAGGACAACGGATCTCAAGGGCCAGATTTGAGGATACCTGATCTAGAACATAAGGTTTTATAGCTGTGTAGTAATTGTGGGAATGAGGTCAAGGAACAGGTTTAAGAAACTTGTCCTGGTGAGTCAAACTCCTTGTAATTATATCCATTAATACAAAAGAACTAAACTGAATATTTGCTGAGATAGATCCTTTTTTGTACTTATCTTATAATAAACAGGTAGGTAGGGTTAAGGTATGTAAGTAATGAAAACAGGTAAGAAAGCCTTCCTCTGTTTATATGAGGTAAATGGATCTGGCTCATGTTAAATCATCTAATAGGTACTTCTACACACTCTGCAGCTATATTAAACAGATAATGTTATTAATCCTCCCTAAGCAGCTAAATGGCTGTCACTTTAGAGTGCTGTTTTGCTGCAGCCACACAAGCAGAGGTGAGATGTTTTCTAATACAGTAAAAGCCTCAAAGTATCAACAAAGTAAATGAATATTAAATGTAATTCCTACCTACTTAAGTTTTACTTCATCACTGAAGTCAAGAATTGTGTAACATCCAACCAGAACTTTGCAGCAGGTTTTAGGTATGAACACTTCACACTTCTGACCTAAGTCTGCAAGGTTTTTAAAAGAATGTCTGAAACTGTGTGTACAACACTGTCAACTGAGGAGGTACATATGCACTCTGAATTAATTACTTTAATTAATTTTTAATCTCATAATTACAAACACAGGAGCCTGCCCCAGCATGTTTTCCCAACAATATTAATGTTCGTTATTTCCTAAACAAATACTAGTTAAGAACAGTTGATGAACAACTGAATTCCACAAGTGGGAAATCTGTCAATATGCGCTTAAAATGTGTATTTAGTTTATGGAAGAGCACTAAAAAAATGCAGTCGTTGAAAGAAAACCTAAAAGAAGTCTCAGCTAAATATTGTCGAAAATCCTGTAGAAAAAATGGAAAACAGAAACTGTGGAGGAAAGCCAACATTACATGTCGCCCAGCCCAGAAACACATTTGTAGCACCAGCAATTGACACCCATTTCTTTTGCAGGGGCAAGAGCACCAAGAAACCCCAAAGGTTGACCTGGGTAAAAGCCCAGTTGTTTGTGAATTTGACTGAACAGTACCAAAGTAACCATTGTTAAATGTTATTTTTTATATGCTCTGTCATGCAATAAAAACACCAAAGCTCTAATTTGACTGGATAACATACAGCTAATTGTAGGTTCAAGCTGTGGTGCTTTTTTAAAAGTGCAACAGCATAGAAGTTTTGCTTTTAGCATCTCTTCTAAATTGACTTTTTATTTATTTTTTAACTCTTAATTCTTCTAGAATACTTAAAACTTTTAGCATGTCTTTATTCATATACTTTAATATTATATCACATAAATGTTGTTAGATTTATTTAGTTTTTCCTTTTAGATTCTTCCATAATAAGTAACCTTATATGCTAAAACCTACATGGATATGGAAATTTATAGCACTTCACCACTTTGAGGAATCCCCCACTGATTCCAACCAGGCCTCCCAACCTCAGGGTAAACCAAGAGAAATCCTCAGTCTCAACATAAACAGAGGAAAACATACAACTACACAAGCTTTGACTTCAAGGAGTTTAAAAATGGGAAATGAAAGTATAATGTTAAGGCTACATTTTATAAACTCTGAGTTCCTGTTAGTCTTTACTGACCCACATCAATGAGGTTTATTGCCCCTGCTCTCTTCCTTAGAGCCTTTTGTTTGGGCTCTCTAGACCTGGATGGTGTGTGTAATGCTTTATACCAGTTTTAGAGAAACAGAGAGAAATTTAAACAGATATATTTCTTATATATGTCTGCATATTTAAGAACATAAATTCAGACAAATAAAGCATTTCTGAATGATGTCGCATAACCATATTATATTAGTACTTATACCAATAAGAGGCATCAGGTCGTCAAATAGTAGGTGAATAATTAAAAAACAGACCAGGCTTCCTGCAGTTGGAGCCACTCAAGCATCAAGTGAGCGACCATTTACAACTAAATAAGTAGTGATGAATCAATAGTTATAGAGACTGAGCAACAAGAAGTATTTCAAAATTGCTCAGTTTAGTAAATAGTAAAGTACTTTTGTTGTCTTTTTTTCTGTCAGCTAAAATAAACTGGTCTTTGCAACCACAAAGCTGGAAAATGAAGGAAAGATGGCTTTTTCTGGAGGGACTAAAGTCTCCAGTTTAAAACTTTGATAAGATAGTTTAACAGTCGGTAATTATTTTTGTTGTTTTTTGTTTTTTTTTTTGCTTTAACTGACTTATATTTGATTTGGTTCACTGGTGAAAAGCTCAAAGAGCCAAACACTGCAATTAGATACTTATCCTAACTTCATCCATCTGTCACAGCCCCTGACTTTATGTCACTGCCATTGTTTCTGACATCCTGTTGTTTACATTTAGGGCTGGGGCATTGCAGGACATTACTGCAAAGATGACAACTGTTGTTACACCTGATTATACATGGCTGCATTTGGAAAGGCAGAGAACAGGGACAATGCTTCTTTGCTTAAAAATATGGTTTTTGAAGATGAGCTCTGCTTTCTCCCTGAGGCGGATAGAGGAGGAGGCCTAAAAGATGGTGTTGGTGGAGTGGGGTAGGAAATGTCCTGTGAGAGTTTGGTCCCTCCCTGTATACATACTAAACTGTGAACTCATGAAGGAGGAGGAAAGCCTCAACCCCAAAGCTTGGGATTATGATTTGACCTCCACCCAGACTGCAGGGACAACACCTTGGATGTCATCATGAGCCACATCCTCATTCCATTACTCATCCAGATGTCTAAAGAGAACCCCAATATCATCCATCTGCATATTTCTGCTTATATTACAGTATGTTTTAGTAATATTCCATTAAGAGATCTTAATGCAGTTTAAGCCTGATATGCTTTTGAAATGTTAAAGTGTTCACAAAATAAAAATGAATCATAAAAGTCTTGTTTTCCTATAATGAGGTTGTATATACGATGCACAGCAAACTATTTCTACGTCTTGAAGGTTTCTTATAATTTTATGGCCACAAACGTCTGTGCACTTTATTGAAATTGTATGTGATAACCCAAAATCAAGTACTTTATAACTGCAAAGTGGAAAAATAAAAGCATTATCATGTATAAAAATGTAGTTGCTCTACATTCTCTATAGACTCTATAGACATGTGGGAAACAGCAAGGGGGATTGAATTAACTTTTTTCAAACAATCTATTTGTTTTTTCCAGAACAGCTAATGGTTTTTCCATTTGAGCTGTTGATGTCTACTTGCCTTCTGCTGGTCATTTTTGGTTTTAATCTTTTCTGCTTCTCTGATTCTTGAAAACCTTGCCTAACCTGTTTTTACATGATGCCCCATTTTTTCTGCTTCATAAAATGTAAAACATAAAAAACAGGGGATCTATTACTTTGAAAGGCACTGAAACTATGTTTTTACCTATAAATATTCTTTCAAATCTTTAAAAACTTGTTTGAATACACAAGGAAGACCGTGCTGTTTTGAAGCAGCTGTTGTTAGCATTGCAAAAAACTACTCCACTGAGACAGTGAGGTCCCTTAACATAAGAACCAGTTTTCCTCTCTGTCCACTTCCCTTGTGTTTTCCAGTACAACATGGGATAGTTTTTTAGGAAAAAAAGAAGGAAAACAGTGTTGGAATCGTGTCCCCGCTCATCCCGGCAGGATGTGACCTCATCAAACTTCAGAGGTAAACAACTGGGAGCTAGAGATAAGACCCATCAATAGGACAACTCCACAGAATATGATCATCATGTTTTATCCTGCGGTTGGTGCAAAAAAGGGAACTTTTTTTACAGTGAAAATGCAACAATTTATTTATTTTTTTGGCTGTTTCTTTTTGTTTGCTAGAGTATAGCTCCTATATTTAAACACAGGCCAATAAGTAATGTCTGTTTTTATTCAGCCACAAGTTTACTCGTTAAAACACTTTAAGCTTGGTGGTAAAACTCTCAAATTTCAAAAAAGTCCTTCTATTTTCCAAGTCGATTAGAAGCTTAAAGCACTAGCAGCTGCTTGAATAAGCTGCAAACTGCCCCCCTGTCTGTGTCTGAACCAGCACCAACAGATGTCTGTGGACTCGTTCCAGCTGCTGACCTCTGGGAGGGAAAGAGGTCTTGTAAAGAAATGAGAACCTATGGCCTTAAAGACCCAGATTAAACTAGAGGAGGAGTGGTCAAGAATCAATGTTTGAAACTTTCTGCACATTTTTTTAAATCACACAAACGTTTTACAAAGTATTGGCTCATGCAACATAATGGAGATAGGCACCCAAACTCAAGACCCTCAAGTATAGTAAAAGGCCAGACATTCCTGATTTTAATTAAGATGTAAAAAACATGCTTTTAACAGCAGGCTATTTGGCTCACATTAATTACCAGGAGCCATTATTTAAGTAATCAAAAGGCTCTAGTTAAGGCTCATTATGCTTTTTTTTTCTTCACAGATAAACAGGAAAATCGTCCCAGCTAGAACACAGCCTAGTTTTCCAGCAGAGATCTTGTTTTATGAATTTATGAATGCTCTTAGGCTTGAGATCAGACAGATTCAGAAAACTGTTGTTTTGGCTTCAGCATTAAAGTGAAGCTTAAACTAAAAGGGTGAAACAACAGAGGAAATTGTATGAAGCCTCATAAGAAAAGGGCTCATGGATCTATAGATATAAATATCTCTATAGAAAAAAAAAAACAAAACACTGCTCCATATGACATTTGAAACAAAGCACCAGTATGTTTGTATAAGTTTTATCTGGCACGATTACACCGTGTAGACTATGTAAGACCGTCTGAAGATAATTCCCCATATTGTTTTCTAAATACATCATAAATGTCTTAAATGTATTGTTCTAAATGTGTAAAAAGTGTCCCAACCTTTTATGACTGCACTGTGGTGCTAAAGTTAAATTTGTGTGTTTTAGGATATTTTGGGTGTGTCTAAAAGTGCAGCCTCATGTCGCTATGCAGCTGCCTTCAGCATAGGCCCCACCCTTTGCTGTCCCAGAGGTATAAAAACAAACTGCAAGGCTGCTTCTGCATTGTTGCCAAATTAGCTACTTTGTTGCTATAACGTCTTCAGCAAACAGTTAGTGAGTGAGCCCCTCCCTCCCCCAAAACTCAGGGACTCAGACGCAGCAGCTGCAGCTGCAGCTTGTGTCTGCAGTCAGAGAGCAAAGTGACTCTCCTCTGCTTTCCCACTGACCATAAGCCACACATGGGCAACCTGCCATGTTTTTTTTCCTTTAACTCTGTTGCAGTGAAACAGAATAGCTCATAGGCATGGTTTTAGTGACCCTAGATGGATGTTTTTTAATACTTTTGAAACTTAATTTAATATGCTTGGTAGTGTTTTTTTTTTTTCATTCAAATTTGGATAATTTTAATTAGAAAAATGCTGTGGTGTGACAAAATGACTTTTTTAAGTTGAACATTACAAAAATATGTTACGAGTTCAACTGATCCATCATCTTCTCACAAATACTTGAAAACATGCTAACATGATCGTAGCACTAAACCAAATTGCTATATAGAAAGACCAGAAGGAGGATAGGATGAATAAAGACTATGGCTGATTGCTTACCATATATGTTTACAGTATAAAAAGTAAATAAAAAGGGTTCTGAGTGTTTGACATGTTTGTTTGTTCTGGAAAAAAACCCAAAAACATTTCGGAGCAGCCTAACAAGACTGACAAGCAAAACCTCTGATAGTAGGAAAAATGAGTGAGATTGCAATGTCTTAAGTTCCATTTCAAAGCCATTTAAGTTTAATATAGTTAAATATATTACTTTGGGCATATCAGGTTATAAGGCAAATTAATGTGATTGTTTTAAATGTTGAACTATTCTTAAATTACTTAGATTGGTATTGGGAATAAAAAAACATGTCAGAACAATAATTTCAATAATAATATCAATGCAAATCTAAGCAGATTTGATTCTGTATCATCCTTATTACCTCTATATCTTGTCCAACCAGTTCCCAGAGCGGAGATCTCTTGAATAAACTTGGTGTGGGCCATTATGCTAAGAATTTCTACAACTGAAAGCAGAATTAAAAGTGTTTTCCGTCTACTTTTTGCTGGTAAAAGCCAGCAGCTATAAAACTGCAGCAGGGGGCCAAAAAAAAGGAACAATAATCTCACTGGGAAAGGAAGATCTGAAAGCTGGCTTGCCTTCTGCTTTTTATTAGGTTTTATTTCATGAGTAAATATTGTTTCTTTTTCTCTCAAGGCAGCCCTTTTTTAGGAAAAAAACAAAACGTTATTCAGGGATGCTGATTCTTATGTATATGTGTTGAAACATTTTCTTTTGAAGAAATCTCTTTTACCAAGTTAACCCCTTATCTCTGTTAACCTGGTAAAAGAGGAACCACCAATAGTAGCCAATGTTTTGCAACAACTGGATAACCTTGATGTAGAGGTCTGACAAAACTAAGGCTCCAAGGTTAATCACTTAGCAAGCTCATACAGGATCTTAGTCACAAATTGTAGCCCAGATGGACACACACCCTGCCTGACATAAGACCACTATCTGCCAAAAACTTATATAAAAACCCACACCCTCCAGTAGATGACGTCATTCGAACTCCAACATCACATCTTGGGACTTGAAGAATGCTGGTCAACAGCCCTGAGCCATGAGAAAAAGAGTGGCAATATTCTGCCTATGTTTTTATTGGCAGAGACCAATTTCTATCTGAGAGGCAAACATTTCAGCCATTGGAGAAGTTGATCTAGTCAGTACCTTTTTCTTGATTTTCCTTAAGCCTGTCCAAAAGGTTATCTGCTGATCGTCTTGGGCTTTTGCGCTCATCAAAATCTTTCAACCATGAGTGCAAATCTTTGTTTTAATGTGGCTCTTTTGAAACAGCAATTGTCACAGCTTCTTCTGCTCTGGCCCGAGGCCCTGACAGCAACAGGAGGAGTCATTGTCGATTACATGCTGAAATAAGCGAGACAAGATGTTTTTCTCCCTGGCTCAAGCAGATGTAAAGTTTGGGTTTTCCCCTGAAATCTTTAGAAAAAAGTAAAGAGACAAAAAGCTTATAACATACTCTTGAGAACTTTCAAATGACATCATCTAACTTTACAAAGCATGGCCATTTCAGTGCTGCATATTTGCACGCCTGCATAACTATTACTGGCAGTCATGGGATTTGGGAATATAAACCAAATCTGTTTGGTGGAGAGTTAGAATGATTGTGCTGCTTGTAAATGGCAAACATCTCTCAATACAGGTTGCCTATGAGCCTCTCTATATTCTCAACCATCTATTCTTGGTTGTTTTTAATGTAGGTCTTTAGTGTTATCCAGATGGAATAAAGAAAAAGACTGAACTACTGCCTACATGAATAATACTTTTCACTACAGTGCCTCGGCAAAACCTATTAATATTCATCGACTATTTGATATAACTTCTGAAATAATCCATAATTCCTTAAGGGAAAACAAAATGATACATGGTTTAAAATAAGCATTTAAGTTTCACCACAGAATCTCAATTTTATTTCAGTTTGGACTTTGACTGAGCCATTCGAATACCAGAATATGTTTTGATGGAAACCATCCCAGTGAAGCTTTTTGTCTATTTTTATTGTTGCTTCCAAGGAGGAAGGCAAATCTCTACCCAAGTCATAAGTCTTTTGTTGCTTCCAACTGTTTTTTTTTCAGGAGTTATCTGTATTTAGATTAATCCATCTTCCTGTCAAGTAAAAGCAGCGTATCTATCCATGCTTAACTAAGGCTTTTCAGAAGCATAAGGTAATGATACCACCATGTTTTATCATGGGTGTGGTCTGCTAAGGATCATAGGAATGTTAGTCTTCTGCAACATAAACCGTTTCATTTTACTCTGACTTGATCACTTTATTCCACACATTTGCTCTGTTCGTTACATGGCTTAGAGCAATGCTCTATTAAATAGTGCACATTTCGCCCTTCTTAGCTACGTATAGATCTCTGCAGCTTCTGTAGATTTACTGTGGGCTCCTGGCCACTCATTTAGGGGTAACAGGCTGAAGGAGCCTGAACACATAAACATAAACCTCTCAGATATTTATTTGAGAAGAAAACCACCAAAACAAAAAGTTGAAATCCATTAAACTTTTCCTTTTCTTTTATGCTTAAAAAACATCTTTCTTTTGACTTAAAACCCAAATTACAAACTAAAATGTGTTGCTTTATCTAAACAATCTAAAAAGGCCAAGCGATATTAATGGTATTTCCATTTCATGCTAATTCAACTGCAACCTCCTCCAGAAAAAACAAGAAGAACAGAATTCCAAGTCCGACCTTGTCTAATAGATTTAGCCCCTTGAAAAAATACCAAAACTGATCACCCAGGACATTCCCCAGAACCACTAAAAGTGGCCTGAGGGGTCTGTCTTTAAAAGGTTAAGACCTGATCCTTTAAGTCTACCCTGTTGGGAGCTGCAGCTCCCCCCAGTCAGACAAGTTCCAGCACATCCAGCGAGCTATCCATTATGGGTTAATGGCTTTCGCAACCATGGTCATCCTTCAGTACAACTGACCAGCAGCCCCATGCGGGACTTCTTCCTATAGTTAAAAGCTGACCCTGTTTTTTCGCCTTTGTTTAAATTTAGTGAAGTTTGAACCAAGTGTTTGCTTCCAATGTTCTTCCCTGACATAGCTTTCTCCAAGAAAAAGGACAATAACTCTTGAGGGCACAAACTTTGCCAAGCCAATTGCTTTTTCCATTTGGAAACCAGATTCTGATCTCTAGGGGGAAAACATGAACTATTATTTTTTACTGTAACCTATTTTGTTGAAGAATGCACTGATGGGTCACTTCTCTTCACAGAGAACCACACAGATCAAGATGCACAATTTGCATGAAACAGATTTAGATAAAGAGGTTTCTTCATTCAGATCAAAACAAGCATAAAAAAGCTGGAAATATTGAAACAGTCCATGTCTTTGAATGTCCATTGACGTCATTGCTAAAGCCTCTGTTCCACACTGGCTTACATTTTTTAAAGGTGTCTGGAGTGTCTCTTATGACTTGTATTGTGGTGCTGAGGCAGTTTTCAGAATTGCTACTGAGAAAAGCCACACAAGGTGGGAAACTATGGTGAGAGAGCCCAAGCTTATAAGAGACTTTGAAGATCACAATGAAAGTGATGCAAAGGTCTTTAGAAGCAGTTAATATCAAATTAATTGATAAATTGAAAATCGGGTCTTTAACCCCCTTGTGTGTTTTTTACACCCACATCACTGGCAAATATTCACTACTTCTGTCTACATAGCCATTCAACCAAACATGGCCGATAAAAATGTACACTAAAGAAATGTATAAACATCAGCAGCTTTTGAGAATCAAGTTGTTTTAAAACCACAGAACTGACTGTCTTGGGTCAGTTGTCCTTTCCTATGTGAGTGGAACACAAGCAATGAACAACTTAAAAATAGTATTTGATTGAACAGCTGTAAACTTTTCATAGATTAGTGATTTCAAAACAACTTTCTTCCTTAGGCCTTGACTTGTTTTGGCTTAGGCAGGATTCTGTTAAAAGATTCTGACTAATTTTAATCTTTGAACAGAAGCATTTGGCACTCTTGGTCTAACACTTAGTCTGAAAAAGCTCAAGACCATAATAGATTTCTACCATCTTAAAAACAATTGAAATTCTAGAAACATGATAACGGTAAACTATATCATTAACCTTTGAATCCCCACAGTGAATGCATTGGTTGGTTATTTACACTGAAGCTGACCTTATTGACATAGAAACTCACTGGTTGTGCCCCACCCCCTATCTCCTTTTCCTGTGTCAACAATGTACTGAGAACAAATATTTAAAACATTTCTGCTTAGAGTGACTGTCTTGTAGAAAGGGCAAATTAGGTAAAATTAAAACCAACAATGTATCAATGTAATGTTTTATTAATTGTAAACAGCCTCACATTTCTGTTAGGAAGATTACTTTGAACATAACTGTATTCAGTAGAGCTTTTTTGGTCATGTACTTGTAAGTAATTAAGGTTTACCACCATATAATATTTACACTGTTGTCAGCTTGTGTAAATAACAGCCTAAAGCAAACAGGATAAGGGTTTAGAGGTTTATAAAATAGTGTTATACTTATTGCAGTTAAATAGCTAAACTATCCTTTTAATATCTTGCCTGTATTTTAGTGGCGTTTTTATCTTTTAGTTCTTAAGATTATTTGTGTTCTTCTGCTTTTCAAAATTTAGCTGACAAACAGAGACCAAGTTGCATGCTATAGAGAAGACTTGAGGTCAAGTTTGTTATGAGTGATATTCATATGCAAAATGGAAAAAAAATTAGTTGACTTGATGGGGAGAATCCAAAGTAATTTGATTTTCATGTAAATCTAATTACCATCTGTTTCTCTGCTGCAGCAGAAGAGGGTTTGTGGTATGCCCTTTTATTGCACAAGCTATGAACATATTCCACCAATGCATGATTATTTCCCTGTTAAAGTAAACGCTTTGATGTTTTCCATCAGTCTGCAATGATCCTCCAGGTCCTCCCAAGGTCACTCCAAATGTTTAAATATGTCTGAGGTCTGACAGTTCTGCAGAAGTCGTTACAATGAGGCTGGAGTCGAAACGTCGGTGCCTTAAAACTACTCTTTCCAAACCGTGTATGACCCTGCAATTAGCATCAAGCCTTGAACTGGTTTGGAGCATGCTGAAAGCAAAAACTTTACTACTAAAGCAACCACAGTAAGAGGAAGTACCTTTAGAGGATGGAATTTATGTTAATTTTCTAGTTTACAAGCATTTTCTAGAGACCTTTGATCACCTATTTAATTTTCATAAGTATAAAAACCGTTAACATATTTATGTGCTGAGCAACTGGCTGTGTCTTTATCCATTTTTTACACACTCAAAGACATTATAGCTCGACCCAAATGCATGGCAGGATGTAGAACATGAGGGTTTTCAACTGAAACTTTCCGTCTCTGAGCAGATCCTTTGTGTCTGCAGCCGCCACACCATTAACGATACGTCTATACCTTCATAGACAAACCTATCTGAATACTCATTAAAAAAAAACCTACAACCCAAATAGGTAATAGGGTTTTATACAACAACAAAGATAAAAATGTAGTTTTTTTTCAACATATGGAAACAATATAAAACTATTTTAAAAAAATCAAAAACCTTGAAATTCTTTATAGAATAACGAAAGCCTTTTTGGATCCACCTTAGGTAGTGAATAAAATAGTGAAGCAACATGCAATAACACCCAAAATAGACTACTCACTGCTGAACAATAGAGCACAGAGCAGAAGAACGCCAGTCATGCTTCTGCAGAGCCCATTCATTCTCCACATGGATGCAGCCATCCTCTACTCGAATTCAGCTCGTCTAGCGGCACTTTCTGTATAAGAGTCAGAAGGGAAAAAATGCCTTAAATTAGGGCAAGCTGGTGGGCCAGGGAAATCGGATGAACTCTTGTGGGGTCTTTGAGAGCGGGAAAGACAAGAAGGCTAAAGCCTGGCTTGTGTTCTGTCTCTCTTTATATGAGCCCACTCCTTCAGCCTCCCTTGCTCAGTTTTTTCCACACCCCTTTTCTAACCGCCTCAACGGCCCCTGCTTCCCCCCTGTCCCAGTCTGTGGGTGTGTGTGTGTGTTTTTAGGGATGTAGACCAGGCAGCAAAACGTGACAAAATGTTTCTGGGAAGCAGGCTGGGTGTTGTTTTAACACAGTATTGTGGATATTAGGTCATGTTTCTTAAAAAGAGGAAGAAATTCTATTGGTGCAACCATGTTTGCTTGCAGTAGTAATCCAAAAACTGTTAATATAATTTGTCACACAACATAATTTGCCTCAAAAGATTGGTTTATTCTGTTTTCTCTTTTCTGTAATAAGTCTTTCAGATCGCTATAGAAATGGTAGCAGAAGAAATAGAACACCTGAGCAAATACAAAATGTTCTTTCCAAATTGCAATTTTCCAAGAGCTATCCAATTTAACCTACGGCTCAATCTGAAAATAACAGATAGTATAACACATGGTGACTACAACTATTGTGCAACTAACAGGGAATCATTACACACTCATCCTTGAATAAATGTAAATCCTTGAATAAATGTCAAAAACATAGCGAGATGTTCAGGTCATACGTGAAAACAAAGCAGTTTGGGGTCATCACACTAACACCACCATGTGTAACTGTTGGTTTTATGTATCTTTCTGAAATGTTTAGTTTTGTTTTTGACAATTGTAATAAAAAGCAAATATTTTATGAAGGATCCCTTCCTGCGTCTTCAACAAACAGAATATTTTCCCTCAGAATCACAGGAATCTTCGAGATGTTAGGTAAATGTGGGATGAGCTTTTTTTTTTTTACTGTTTTTGTGGTTTTACTGTGGTTTTAATGCAGTTTCATTTTTTTTTTATATAGAACCAATTCCCAACATTTCCCCTCAAGGTACTTGATTCTACAGAGACGATTCAGTCAGATCATACAGTCTGATTGGTTCAAAGTTTTCTATCCAAGGAAAACAAGTGATTGCACTGACTAATTGACCTGAGGGCAATCCCTCACACCAAGCATGGATGTAGCGACAGTTATGCAGTTATGATGCGGGCAGCTGAATTCTGGACCAGTTGAAGTTTATGGAGGGATTTGTGAGGGAGACCGAAGAAGAGAGAACTGCAATAATCCAGACGGGAAGTGACGAGGATAGCAGCAGTGTGAGGGGTAAGGGAGGGGTGGAGAAGATTGATACCACGAAGGTGGTAGTAGGTAGTAGGCAGACCTGGTAATCATATTGATGTGGGATTGAAAAGATAGTGTGCTGTGAAGGATGAAACATAGACTCTTAACCTAGGGGGAAGGTGAGACAGTAGAGTTATCAATTGAGAGAGAAAAGATGTTGGGTTTTCGGATAACAGAAACTCTCTGCTTCCATCCATTCTTTCAAGATAAAACTCTTAAAAATCTAATTCCAGGTTTCCATTCCTCTTCGGTTTAAGAACTACTTCTTGTTTGTAAACAGAAACTTATGCATCTTTTTGACTTACTGCTTAAGGATTTTACTTTGACAAACAACTTAAGACTAAAAATACATCTACCCTATAGTAAGAGAACAATTTAAAGTACACTGAGGAAAGAAAACTAAGAAAAAGAAACTAAACACACAGAAACAATCTGGTAAAATCCCAAGAGCATTATTAAACCCGGATTGAGCTGAGAATGACAAAACCTTATTAACATCACTAAATCCAATACTTATAATGAAACAAACACATTATGAAAACAAAACCCAAATACCTATGAGTCAGGACAAAATGTAGATTTGAACCAGTCTAAAAACACAACAGCCAAATATAATAAAGAACTCACAGTTTTTTTCTTTTTACCCACAACTCCCGGGTGAAAGTCACAGGCGCTAACCAGTCAGCCAAAGGGATATCCTCTTGGCCAAGTAGCCAAGGCTTGTGATCTATTGGAGGCATAGTGACAGAACCCCACACTGTCACATCAGGAAATAATTTGTCAGGTAAAAAAAAAATTATATATGTGTTATGTCCTGGGTCTCAGGACAAATCTCTCTTTTTTAATTCAGTTAACTCTAGCTGATATTTGAGTTTAACAAGTGTAGCCCAGGTGGGAAACAGTAAAGAGAATGGATGAAAAAGCCAAAGGGGATTTCTTGAAGTTATATTTTATTTCGTTAGAGAAACTTATGTATCCCACTACACTCAAAGGCATCACCCAGTTTCTAACTCTAAGTGGGGGCACCTGTCCGTCAGCAGCCAATCACAGACTACGCAGTTCGCATTGGTAGGACGATCCAGGAGTTTTTTCACCTGTTCTGAGAGGCAACGTGTGGCAGAGCTTAAGAAACACAACAAGAGGGAATTGTTGTCGAGAATCTGAAAAAAATCTGATAAAATCACTCATCCCCTGTGAACTGGGAGGAAAAGAGTCCGACCAGAGGAGATAAGTTGCGTCGGTAAGCTGCTGCTGCTGATAAAAACAAAAGATGCTACTCATTGCTGTCTCCATGCTAACGCTAGGTTAGCTTCCTAACATCCTGTGGGCTGTGGCAGCGCTGAAGTCAATGTGAGCCAAGTATTGAACATATGAAGAAAACGGTGAGAAATGAGACCCCGGTTCAATATTCCCCAAGTAGCTCAAAGTGCTAAACTAAGCTATAAGGTCTTTTAAGACTGTGAGTTAATTAAGGTGAACAATAGTGAAATGTTTGAGCATGTTAAGTCCAGACAGTGTTATGTTCAAGCTGATGAACGTATGTTTTGGGAGGAGGAAAAGTTTCTTAATTTTATGAGAAGAAAATAATTGGATATTTTGTTTGTGTTTATTGTAAGTGCACATTGCTAAGATTAATTCAGAGTAGCTTTTGGTGCAGCTTTTCTATTACAGTAGTTGGCCTATAGTGTAGGAGGAGTAATGAAGCACACATCTTTTAATATTTCTGGAAAAATCTCACTAAATGTGTTCTACTTTTGTTATAATTGCACTCTGTTACCTCACTTATGATGATTCATCATATCAGCTCGTTACTATTAATCACTTTCAGGGATGAAAATTGTTCTGTTTATTAGGACAGAAATGTGAATTATTTTGAATATTTAGTCATCATATTTGAATTTATGTTTTGAATGCTGTACAGCTAAATAAAGAGAATCACAGATGAGGTTTCATTTGAATTAGGTCAGGATTTTTGAACGGACAGTGAATTCCAAGGAATGAACAAGATTTCAGATGGCGAGCTGAGTCTCTCGCTCTCATGAACCGTAAATATCAGGTGCACCTGCAACAACTCAGGGCCCCAACGGATATTAGCACTTGTTTTATTTGTGCACCATTTTTTCTCTTTGTTGGTGGTTTCTTCAAATAAGTTTTGTACTAACCTGCTACTTTGTGCTGTTAAAAATACATGAGTGGCTACTCAACCTTAAATTCTGTGTAAAGATTTTTAATAAAATTGATATATTAGGCTTTCTTTCACCAGATATAAACTTTGAAGATGTTTTTAGTGTTGCTGAAGAAAAGCAACACTAAAAACAGACCATGATTTTGGTTTTCGTGGTTGCTTCCAGAAGATGCAGGCGGGCAACAGTAACGGCTCTTCCTCATTCCAGCGTGTCATGGCTTAGAGGCTAGTAAAAGCACATGATGTCTTACAAGGTCTGAACACATTCTTTTTTTGTCTCGAGACACAAGACAAGCAGCTAGTGAGCCATTACTGAGCCACAGAAGAACAAAAAAGAAGAAAACATGGTTCTGTAGCGTATATCATTGATCAGTCCTAGCAAAAGTTGTGAAAAGGAGTAGAAGTGATCTGCTCCATTGGGCCATCCCCTCCCTCCCTGCATTGCTCACAGTTGTATGATAAACTAATGCAAACATCATTATTAGTATCAGTGAGTGTAATATTGCAGCTATAAAGCTTGCTTGGATGTAAAATCTGATTTAATACTATAATCAAGGTTTCAAGCGTCACTGAATATATGTTTTACGGGATCAATACTAAAACTTACAGAGAGGGATGGAGATATTGTATTTGAATGAAAAAACATAGAAAATAGTCAGAATATATATTTAATATTTAATTTGTTTTAATTGTACTTCTAATTTTTAGAGCAATTTTTAGTATCACCATTTTTCAGCCATTGTGCAGCCCTGCTTTGCGTCCTTGATCCTCTAATCTTTGGTAATTAGCCCATGTATGTTGAAAATAAGCTGTCAAGCTTCTTATTGTCTTTGGTTTGATTGTGTCTATAAGATTCAAAGGACAAAGCAAAAATCACAACATGAACATTCATGGTTTATGTATCGATACAGCGTTTGTATAAATAGAAATTATATTAAACAGTATCACTTTCAGACTGTGATTAATGAGTTTGTTTTTACACTTTTAAATCAGAAAGGATGCTCTAAAATATTGCCTTATTTCCTAAACAATTATCATCAAATAAGTGATTAATTAAAGGGAATAGACAGCAATACCTTTCAGAATAATCATATTCATATTTTGGGATTTTGATTTTATTTTTTTAAATGCACAAAGAATCGTGTTGTTGGGGGTGTTTTGGTTGGTACAGCCAAGTTATCACAAGGATCGACACAAGAAAGCAAGAACTTTGAGCCTCAGGAACATTTTTTGCTTTTTTGTTGCTTTTTTTTCTTTTAAAAAGTTAAAGATATTTAAGATCTAAATATCTGTTTTATGTTACTAAAACTGGGAAAGATAGAGAGAATGAACAGATGAGACACAAGGTGTTAATTTAACCCAACTGTAGTTTTCATTGGTAAAAAAACTTGATTCTTGTCTGCAAAAGACCAAAGTCTACAGCTTGAGTTAAAGTCCCAGTCAGCAGCTGACATTACAGCTTAGCTGGAGGTGATAAAAGCAACAGAGAGAAGCCTTGTTTGCTTTCTGCTCTTGTGCCCCCTCTCCACTTCTCTGCTCTCATTGAGGGCATATTTTTTTCCCTCTCAACCAATGGAAAAAGATAAACAGATCAATTATTTCATAAGCTGTGTAAATATGGATACATTTCCATTACATTAATAGATTCAACATTAGGCTTTTTCAATGGGAGGAACTTTTAAATTTCAATTTTTTAAAGTATTTTTAAGTCTTACTAAATAATAAAATAAAAACAATTTTAGTATATACTACAAAGCCTAAAACTAAATTTATTCATAACAGATCTAGATGATTTTCACCTAATCCAGAAACCTGTTTCTGATAGGAAATAAAAATGACATCTATGAAAAGATGAGAACAAAATGCAAATATCTTTGCAATTTAACCCATTTTCAAAATTTCTAATTAGGTTTTTGCCTGCTTTCAATTGTGATTGAGATGCTGCCCGATGCACTCCAAAGCCTTATAAAAAATTAGCTGTACCTACACACATACTGCTTCTTTAAAACCTTATTTTTGTTTTCACTGCATTGTATATACTATTAATATTTTAATTTTATTATTATTATTCGCAGAAATACTGATCTCATCTGTAGATATGAATTAATAACTGTTTTAATAAATGTTCTTTATTTAGTGAATGCTCCATGTACCTCAAATGACCACCCTAACCCTAACCACCAACACAGTCGTGAAGTACGCGGACGACACAACAGTAGTGGGTCTCATTTCAGACAACAACGAGACCCACTACAGAGAGGAGATTCTGCAGCTCACTCAGTGGTGTTCAGCCAACAACTTGGTGCTGAACACAGGGAAGACCAAGGAGGTCATTGTGGATTACAGAAGGTCCAGGAGGTCGGCTCACACTCCCCTTCTCATAGATGGAGAAGTGGTGGAACGTGTGGACAACATCAAGTTCCTGGGCCTCCACATCACGTCTGACTTCTCCTGGAACACAAACACCTCCCACCTGGTGAAGAAAACACAACAAAGGCTCTTCTTCCTCAGGAAACTGAGACGGGCTGGACTTTCCTCACGGCTGCTCGTGAACTTTTACAGGGCGATGATCGAGAGCATCCTCTGCCTCAACATGACTGTGTGGTATGGTAGCTGCACAGCACTGGAGAGGAAACAACTGAC
>JAUZNJ010055569.1:0-27157 GCA_034780135.1 Jordanella pulchra | reverse complement strand
CCGGAACCATCCACACTGAGTTTCACCCCCCCCCCCCCCCCCCACACACACACACACACCTTCCGCCACCGATTAATCCTGATATATCCCACGAGCTGAAGGAGGTGGTGGGGGCAGAGGAGGGAGCTGAATCATTGAGAGAAAAGCAAACAGGGAGACTAAAAATAATCGAACCTGATAAAAGCTCAGGAATGCCTCCAGAGATGGGAAAACTGTGCGTTTTTCCTGGATATTTGTTATAACTTCATTCACGTCTGAAGCAGCTTTACATTTTAACGCAGCGGCGGTTCTTGCACGAAGGGCGCCCAGGTGCAGGGTCCCCACACATTTACTTTTATACTAAATATATATATAAACAATAGAAAACAAAAGAAAATGGGATAAACATAATTTTATGTTTTTTTTTATTATTAAGCAAAGTTTAATCCAAAAACGTATTGGTTGTCTAGATATTTTGTTTTTAGGATTCAGGTCATTTTACCTGTTCATATTTTGCACTTTTTGCTTCTTTTAATGGTGACCTGGTTTAACATATTTTTGACATCCATTAATCTGTAGGAATCTTCTCTATTCATTTCATACTCTACTGTGAGGAAACATTGGTTCGACTCCAAAGTGAGGCATATTATAAAGATTGATGACATCTTAATGACTATTTCCTGTCACCTTCATAAAAATACTGAGCTGCAAAGTAAAACATAATAAACATTTGTATTCAGTGGTTTGTTTTAGGAAAAACAAAATGGAGACCAAGGAAACCATTTTTGGAAACCTGCATATATTTCTACCTGTACTAGAGCTTGTCGAAGGATCCCTCTGAATGTTAAGTTTCTAAATATAATGCTGCTTATAAAACTGATTTAATATTATGCATCAGAGGCATAAAAATAAAGGTTTTATCTTTTCCGTAATATATATATATAACTTAATTTCTAAAAGCATTGTACCTTCAAGTATATGCAACCCCCCTTTTTTCTAGAAGTACTTGGGCATTTATTTCAAAACTGTCTGCTAAGTTAATCTTCCAATTGATCAGTCCGCCTGGTTTCTCTGTTCTTACTTCAAGTAGACACAAGAGTTACCTTACTGAAGAAATGGTGAACTTTAATTTTACCATTTCTGGTTAACTTTTTGACATTACAAACACACGGACAACCACTAGGTTAGCCGACTGTAATCTTTGCCAGAGATCCTTGGCCTCCTGCCGACCTAATCTACCTGTAAGTGACGAGATGGAGGCAGGTGTGACACACTTCCATGCTCAAAGTGACACGCAGTCTGAGTGCACAGATAAGTGCAGGTGTTGCTTTACTAGGTGAGTCACACATATGTCAGCGGTGTGATTCCTACAGGGCTCACCGCGAGTAACCCTGGCCTTAAAAACCAATGCACGGACACTATCTTTTATCACGTGCATTTGCTGACAGGATCTTTCTTCTAAGTGCCTCCTGCCTCCAAAGTGGCTGACATTGTGTATGCACGTCTCCAGGGTGATGTCTTTGTAGGCATTTCCTGTTATCCAACTATTTACATCACATCCGGGATGCTGTGTTTTACATGGGAGGTCGGTTTTTCCCACAGACATCTGTGTCCCGCGGATGGCCAGTATATATATATATATATATGCGTGTACGGATCCGTTTGCCGTCATGAGAGCCATGACTGTCCATCTGTCTGGATCTGTGTGTGGAGGCTCAGAAGTACTGATTAGCCACTGCCAAAAACTTGTTCTCGCCAGCCCTCTCCCTCCTCGACAAGTGCCCGTTATGGTGTGTTCCTGAGGATCATGTTTAACTCGCCGAATGAATCAGTGTTTTGTGCCTCTGATAGCCAGACAAAGCCCCCCATAGAGAGATGAAGAAACAGAGGAGGAGGAAGAAATAAGGGAAAAAATAGCCAGAGCGAGGCGGATTGAGGGAGAGTGTGGAATGTGAGAGGCAATTTGACACAGGAAGTGGGTCCTTCTCGCTTTCCTGAAGCACAAAGTTCCTTCACACACACACGTATATAAACACGCTTGAAGGTAGAAATGCGGCTTGAGTGAAGGGAGGTATCTCAGGTGCTTGTGTGTGAAAGGGTTTGATTTTCGGTGGATACAGGAAATGAAAAGGATCATGGTTCATATCCGGTGCCGGGTTTGGAGTGGCCTGACGTCTGCAGGTTTGCATGGATGAAGCGGCGTATAGAACTCTCCACCCTCCACCTGTTTTTCTGCATTTTGGCTGTTTATCTCTTGGGAAGGGCACAGAGACCAGAAAGCAGTCCTTTATCACACGGGATGGAGCCGCATTTGACTGAAATTAGATTTTCCTTCCCCTCAGAGAGGGTTTAGTGGTAAATTGGCTAAGGGATTTAAGACGTACACTGGCTTGGAAAGATATTAAAGCCTCTTGAAGTTTTTCCACATTTTGTCACCAGCTAACTAAATGCTTCGAGGTATTTCATTGTAACTTTAGGTGGCATACCAGCACTAAGTACTCCATAATTAAGAAGTGGTTATAAAAGGTTGTTCTTCTTTTTCCCTTTTAAATTAGTCAAGAGCGGCTAAGGACACGTGCACTTCACACTTTTCTGAGTGCAGAAAAACATTTTACAGCAGCTAGAGCCGCAAGCCTCAACGAGAGACATTTATGCATATTTTTCTGTGTAAAATAAATGGGTCAATTCCTTTTCTTTTTTTTTTTTTTTATTAAAAAGTCTGGACTTTGACCAGGACATTATAAAACATATTTAGATGTTATCCTTTTGGAAGGTAAACCTTTAGCCTATGTCTTGATCCGTAAAGGTTTAACTTATATTTAGCTCTCTTTATCTTCCCATCAGATCCCACCAGCTTACTTTCCTCTGCTGGAACAACACATTCCCACTGCATGATGCTCCCTCCTCCATGTTTTATTATTGAGATTTTTTCAGCTTATTTTAATGTTTCAAACCAAATGCACTTCCCTTCAGCTTCTCAAATATACACAACTTTGTGTTAGTCTATCAAATCATTAGTGATTTTTCTGACCCTTTGCGTTACAGAGTTTCTTTCGGTGTACCTGTTATTTGCTGATAAAGCAATGTGTCTGTAGCACAGCAGGTGTTTCCGCATGCAACAGCAGAAAAAAAAACACACAGGTTGAGTAATGATGGCTGAGCCTCACATGGGAGAAGTCCCGCTGCTGTTCTGCAAACTGCTTTACAGGAAAGCCGAATGAAACGGGTTGTGAAGTTCACCTGGGCTGCTGTTCTTGCTGCTGCTGCGACGACAAGTCAAAATGTCTGCAGTGGAAAAACTGGGGTTGCAACTCTACTGCCACGTCTGGAGTTTTACTTTTTAATGAAAACTGTTGTATACAAGACCCGAGAGAGGCTAAAAGAGCCTGCAGTAATCTCAGAGCCGTGTTTACCCTCCTACTGTACGTCAGACTGCACACCCAGTAATTTAGATGCCACCTCTGACCAGCTGTCTCATTTTTCATTTCACCCCATCGCTTCTCCTCTCAATTGTAAATACTTAGTTTTGTACCTGAAGGAGTAACAATCTGTTTCTTTCTCTCTTTAATGTAAATTTAAACTTTTGCCCTCTAGCAGTTATGAAAGCGAGACATTATTTATTTATTGGGTTGAGACCCAACAGCTTCCACAAAGTTACCAGGTTGAAAGTAACCAGGTTAGACTGGTATTGGCAGGTTAATGTTATGGTATTAAAACTGTGATTGAAGGCATGAATTAGTAGTTTATCTCTCTATCAGTGGCACATGGGCTGGGCAATTGGGTGCATTTGGCATTATGATTGTCATTTAGCAAAAAATCAATTTTCAAATTGCAGAAGCACTCTGTTATAGTCAGATTACATTTTACAACAGTAGGACGCTGCATTTCTACCTCCAGCCCTTTAGGTGGCGGTAAAAAGTGGGTTTGGACACAGAAGCTAGGAGAGGGATTGCAGCTAACATGCAGATGCCTTAATTTAGTAGAAGTAAAATCGTTTTCATGCGAAGATTACAGAACAAGGTCATGAAAAAAAAAATTCTGGAGGCAAACGTCTTAATGTTTATGTTTAGCACAAAAGAAAATACCCCCCCCCCCCCATTTTTAAGACAGTAGGCTGACAGGACAGTGGGTATGAGAGAGGGGGAGCGACATGTGGGAAAGGACCACAAGCAGGATTCGAACCCGGGTCGCCCACATCGATGACTAAGGCCTCTGTACATTGGTCATGCTCCCTAACCATGCACTCGTGGACTGTGTGTGCACTCATGCACCACCTGCATGCCTTACAAAAATTTGCAATTTTTCATGAAAATAATCACTTTGAATTGCATTTTATTTCTAGAACAAAATACAAATAGTTTTAATTTCTCAGTCTGTAGAAGATCTTCGTTCTACTTGGAGAATTACACACACACACACACACAAAAAATGCCGGGAATCCCATGTTAAGAAAAAGGATTTCTTAACCTCTTTTTGCCTACAGGAAGCTCATCCTTTCCACTAATGTGTCACGAGGCCGAAGACGTTAGCAAAGAGGGTTCTTGGACATTCCTGTCAGGATTCTATCCTGTGGGTCATCCAGAGGCTTTCATTACCAAACGGCACAAAGTTTGAATTAGTTTCTTCTCAACCAATTTCATTTTTGTTTAATTTTCGCCGTATGCTTGGAATCATCATGTTTAAGAGATACAGTGTTTACTCATCTCCAGTTTAGTGGCTGAGGTCATTGATTTGAACAGTAAATCACATGAAAAGTTCAGGATGGCATCCACTCTGACAAGGTTCCCGAGGTCTTTTGGAAGAGAAACAGACTCCCAGCATTACAGTTCCTGGTCCTCTTCCCTTCACAGCATCCGCTCTGAAGAGTTTTGTTACTTTAATCTGAAAGGGCTTGGAAGTACAGCACTGAAGCCCGACTGAAAGAGTGTATTCAACTTGAGAGCTGAAGATCACCTGATCCGGTTCCTCTACGAATTTTACACGTGTGCCAAAACGGTGCGTTTATTTCCAGTTTGTAAATCTGTATTCTTTTTGTGTCCTTCAATGCACCACATAATAAGCATTCCCAGGGTGGAACCTATGCTGTTTGTCCCTAATCATTCAAGCACAGCTCCACCCTGAACTCATCCGATTGGGAATGTTTCTCTTCATGACCAGCAACCCTTTCATGTACAGATCACTCAGGCGGCTCGCTTACATGCGTACGCCGATGCATGTTAACACCAAAGCCCTGATTATCGCACACGCACACATTTGCAGTGGGTTTTAAAGAGTGGTGGCGGCAAGCAGGAGTTCTGTTGATTCAGGGAGTCAGGGGGAGACTAAGAATGCTGGGAGGATGTTTCAGGTCGGTCAAAAAAGAAAAAAAAATAGAAACACATTTGATGTCGATGCTAAAACATACACACACAAAGGGAGAAACTCCCTCACAGTAATTGGCCAGACATACACATTTTCTAAGGAGTGGGGGGGGTTAGATGAATATAGAGACAAGAGGAGGGAGAGCAAGAGGAAAGGAGAGGAATGGAAAATATAAGAGTCTGCAGAGACCACAAGATAATGAGGAAGGGTGAAGGAATGGGGGGGCGGGTGAGTGGAAAAAAAAAAAAAAGAGTTAAGGGGTTTCTAATGGTAAAAGAAAAACACAGGGCAAATGAAAGCCAGGGACCCCCCCCCCAAAAAAAAAAAAAAAATATAAATATCAAGAAATGGAGCAGGAAAAATAAGAGAAGCAGAGGGATCAGGAGCAAGAGGCAAACAAGAGAGTGGGTGAGTAATGGAGGCAGGAAGAAAAAAAGAAAGAGAAGATGGGGGGGGTACTTGGACTTGGAGAAGAGGAACATGAGGGCTGGATGATGGTGGATGACAAGCGGAGGGATGGAGATGGAGGGACGACGAAGGCCTGGGACGGAAGGGGTGTGGGGGAGGGAGGCGTGCACCACTTGCTCCCGGGGGACCGTGCTCTACCTGCTGTCTGTGGCCGTCGCCATGACAACCACCGTGGCTGCCGCTGTTACAGCTTTATTGCCCTTCGCCTCCCCTCCATCCCCTCCCTTTGCTCTTTTTCTCCCCTCTGTCTTTATACAGTCTTCATATTCCACTCTGTTCTCGCGCTGACTTTTATTTCCCTCCTTTTTTGTCTTCGTCCTCGTCTCATCCTCCTCTCTGACCCGTCTGCTTGCTTGTAATAGATTTAGGTAAAGGGGGGGGGGACGCAGACACACAAGAGATGCCAGTCGGGTTTTTACCTTTTTTTTAAATTTTTATAAACAGCAGTATGTCAGAGCGACGCATTCTTGTGATTCTTTAGCTCTGTTACTGGGACTCTAATTTAGAGAGCACAAACGTGGTGCTGTCTCCCCCCCCCAAAAAAAAAAAACCCACAAAGCATTCTGGGATGTCTGAGTGTTACAGCTTTTGCTATAAATAAAACCAGCAGAAAGAGGACGCCTCCTTCCCACTAACAAACCAGTGGAAGAGAGAGAGGGTCAGAGATGTCTTCCAGCTATGCTGCACCATCGAGATGATCAGTTTTTACTTGTTTTAATTCATCTGCATCTGTAGGATCATTTGCCTCACTCTGCCTCCTATTGGGTTTCCATAACTGTCAGGTAATTCTATTAAAGCTGGGAGGAGTTATGCAGAGCTGCTGGGATGGATTGTTACTGGCAGGCTGCTGATAAGAGGCTACAATACGGTTGGCCTTCACACCAGCGACTATCTGGGTCTGACCTCCTTAAATGACACACTGCATTCAGTTCTTTAATGCATTACTCAGTTTGTTGAAAGGGAAAAAAGAAATCCCATTTTATTCCTCCTGTGTTGGTATGATTTAACGCTCCAGCTGTTTAGTCCTTAAACATATTTTTCTCGCCATTCTTGAAGTGATTCCTGTCTCCAAGTATCCTATCTGCTTCTGCTTCTAGATCCAATGGAGCTCTTCATTTGGAATAACACGTGAAAGTGCAAAAAAATCCCCTATAGGACAGCGGCTCAAGCTCTTTATTATGAATACCAGCAGCTCTCCAGGTTTTACCAATGATGGCCATTGGAATATTGTAGCACAAACTTTTTAGCCTGTTTCCATATCAGGCAGAAACAAGCAATACCAGCAGCTGTCTCATGCATCTAGATGGAAAATCATATAATGCATATTTAATGTGTGCTTTCAGTGTTTTTCTAAGTCACCTGCCGTACCTTAAATCCTGGGTAACAATTACCTACAGGGGCTGTTTGCCAGCCTCCTGCTGGACATTTGTTCGACACTACAGGATTTCATACACAGTGGGAACTTCATCATTTTGTCTTTCTTGTCTTGAGATTGACTAATAACTGGTTTCATCTGACAATTTTTAAGAACTTAATTTTTTTTTCAAGGGGTAATAATTTCTATTGTAACAATTCTACAGCTTTAAATCTTTTAAATGCAGAGTTTTCCCTTTTTTTGGAGCTTGTCCTTCCACAATGTGCTGGCTAAAAAAAAGGTTGATTCACCAGACAGACTATTTCAGTTTAACTGCTTCAAACTAAATGAGTGAAACAGATCTTTCTTAAAATAGGATTTTCATAAAGACCAAAAAAACAAAACTAACAGGTATAAAATTCAGCATAGATACAAAAGGTAGTACAAAAAGTGATTTTATTCTATATCTCCCTTTTTTTCACCTATTCTGTGCTTTGCTTATCAGCTGGCTAAGAACAGGTTTGAACAATTTCCCCTGCGAATAATATAACTGCAATCAATATATTGTATTATTTTCGGTGCTGGTGAAAGTAGATTTTGATTTTAGATAAAAGAATCAGACCAGCTGGATAATTCTGCAAGGTTAGCCTTCCCAGAGGAACCGGCTCATACCAGCCGGTCATTTGTTACTTCTGTGGTGCATGGGCATTTTCCCCCCCATAAAACTGCCAATGGATTTAAACTTTTTGTCTTGTCTTATCATAAAAAGGAAAAGCAAAAAGAAATTATCCACCTCCTTGTTTGTTATATTTTGATCCTGATATTGATACCAAATACTTACCAACAATAGTTTTGTGGCTCCTGTCTAATAACAGGTCTGAGAAAACTATAATCAAAGCTCTTCACAAACAGTAAAAGTTGCTGAGATCGGCAGCAACTTTTGTAGCAAGCAATCCCACAAACGCATCATGTTGCCTCAATAGCCACCCCAGATCTTCCACCAGTCCCCTGTTTATAGAGGAAGTCTTAAAAAATAAAGAGTTTCCACTTCAGTGGAACAGTTCATTTTCTTTATACGTCTTTTTTTTATTTTCTTCTGTCCCACAAAGCTTATGCATTACATTCAGCTCCGAATTGCTGAAGTATTTTCTAAATGGGGGGAGAAAAAGCAAAACAAAAACAGACAACTTTGTTGGTTTCTTTGTAAAGAGTAAAGAGGAAATCAGCATGTTTTTCTCAGTGCTCTAGGGCAATCAACCCTCCCAGATTTAGAGATTTATGTCCTGCAGTCATGTCCTCCGACAACACAAGCTATAATCAGTAAGGAATAGCATAATGCCACCTTCTGCAGTCTGTTTTTGGTCCATGCTCTCTCAAAGCTACAGCCGTTTGACTGCTGCTTGGATTGTAACCCCACACAGTGGAACCGAAGCTTGAGATGACAGCTATCTTGCTTAAAAACTTGCAAACAGGCCTGCTAATGCTGCATTCAAGTGTCATCCTGCCCAAAACCTGGTAGAATATTCCTGGACAGGACACTGATTCCAAAGCTCCAAAGTCTCCTGGTGATGTTTTCTGACCAGAATGTCCTTGGGAAACAAAATATAATTCATTGTACAGAAAGTATGACAGAGAAATAAAAATCAACAAAATAATGACTATCCTAGTCTCAGGGTAATCTTGGAATTAGATGCTACAGAAAATGTTGTACTTGGAGTCTGAGTCGCATTTTGCATCTTTTGCAGATGTAAGACATTTTTATGGTCGTATAGATTCATAATGAGAAGTAGGGCCCTTTTACAGTGGATTCATACTGAATTATCTCACCGGACTACAGCAAATACGATAAAAACTGTTTCAAAGTAAGCAGACGAAGAACTCTACCACGTGCTTTTCTTTTCACATTGGTTTTGCTGTACAATAACAGTTCTTCAAAGTGGAATTTTGCTCTGTTTTTTTTTTTTGTTTTCTTCTCCTACACCATCAGTTTTAGCCATACGATATGGGAGAAAAACACCATCAGAGTTTTCATCAGAGGATACAGCTGAGAGAATTGTCTCTATACAAATAACAGTGTACCACCAGTTAACATATTTTGTGCTATCATTTTAATTTTGCATAGCAGTACATGTGCAGTTCTTGCTCAGGAAAAACCATACAGAAAATCGGGTCATTACCGCTTCAATTGAGCCCTTTTTAACAGTGACAAATATAGCTTCTTAACTCAGAGAACCATAGAAAATATTTAATTTCCACTCAAATTATAGGCAAAATCCTTGAAATAAAGTCATCTATTTTGCTATATTCACAACAAGCAACAAAAAGCCCAACTTATTTGTGACAAAGAGAGAAAGGAAATAAAAATTGTGTTTTTTGACAAATTAGATGTGGTAATGATTATCTTTAGCTCCTGGTGTTGTTCCTCATTTTAGATTTGCTTTCTGACTTTCTCTCATCGGAAACACTATCACTGCTCTCACAGGAGGCAGTCTTATAAAATCACAGCTGAAAACCCTGTGAGGATGTTTCCACAGTATATTTATGGAGCCAACGTAAATGGAGACGGTTGGTTTTCTCCATTGGGACCTCTCTAAGGGCTTAAAGAAGGGAAACTACATTGAGTAAAATCAGAATGCAGATTTTATATGCCTGATGATTTTAGCATGTTTGGCTTCCTTAACCTTCAAAAGTAATTCATGTTTTATCTTCAGTATATCATAAAATTTTATGGATTTTGATACCAAACATGTCTCTTCTGTCACACTTTTTACCACCATTTTTAGCACCGTTGCACATTCACGTAAATGATCCAAACTTATTCGGATGTTTTTGTTGAATCATTACATTCTCTTACTGACAGCTTAACTGGGGTTATAATGGTTACAGGATGCTTTTTATTTATAGCCCAGAAGCTTAAAAATAAAAAAAAAAGCTTCCTGAGTGCAAGATGGGGATTTTTTGCACAGGTGTTCAATAACATGTGAACCATTGGCTGTGGGGGGGGGAGGCACGTGGAAGCAGTTTCAGCCAGAAACACTGTGTGCGAGAGGCATGTGACAGTGTATGCATTTAAATAATTTAGCCACACGTCCCGACAGAGGAGTGAATGAGGTCAGGAGCTCATTGCTGCAATACTTTTTCCCCCCTTTTCTCCATCTACCCATCCGTCTGTACGCCCACAAGGTTTTTCTCATCCTCCGTCTTTGCTAAAGAGTCATCCTCCTGTGCCTGCCTTGATAAACAGGAACTCCATAACAAAGGGGCTTCCCTCGTGTTCCTCACGTCCCTTCAATTATCAGCAAGCCACGAGGGAAGCGCATCGATCCAATTAAATACTGACACTGGAACTTGCTGTGTTTTTTTTTTTTTTTTTATTTTATTTTCCTGTGCTTACGTCTCTCCTGAAGTAAACCTTTGAACCGGATTCTTTTAAAGGAATTTCCTTCAAAGGCTTTTGCTGTTTGAACAAACTTCTAATGAACTAGGTGTTGCGTTTGCTGCTACAGGTTTCTTTCCCCGTTAAACGCCCACATATGCGCGCACACACACACACAAACACACAAACATGCTTATATATGCAGCAGCAGGTGATTCATTCTTAATCTTTCATTCCAACAGTTGTGGATTAGCCCTAATCTTCTCCACAGAGACTTACGCCTGAAAGGCTGACTGACACCGAGACTGCGGGTGCATGTGTGTGAGTGTATTGTTTGTTTAGCTGTGTGGGATGTGATGATTGTTTCCCTTGTTGGACTGAGAGAGGAGACTCTATGACAGGACATGATCTGACTGAAGCAGATAAATAACTCAGACTGGCAGGTCACACGACACGGAGGTATGATACACAGCAGGAGAAGGAAGATGAGGAGGTTGTATTTGCAGAGGAAAATATCGCATACTTCATTATGATCTATTAAACTACATTTGTTTCTCTAATCTGAATCCTTTTTGGAGTGATAATTATTAGTAGTGTAAGGAAAGGATATATTTTTATTGTTTTAATGTATTTATCAAATATTTATCAATATTTACATTTCAGTTAAAGATTATATAAAGATCAATAACTCCTAAAACTAGAAGAGCTCTTGGAGATAGCTCAGCCAAATCGCTCATTTCCTCCTAACATATAGTGACTTTCACCTTAAGTTAATACTTGTATCCACAGAGTCCTTTCAAAACATATCTGATGGTGATCAGATCATCACCAAAATGAAATCATTTGTTCCCAGCCACAACACACACCACCTCTGAACATTTCAACCAAATCTTCCCATAACCCCGTTTAGTTATTTGTTAAAAAAAAAACAGGCAAACAGATAATCCAACCTGTTAAAAAAATAACCTCCTTGGTGGAGGTAAAAATGAGGATAGAAATTAATCAGACTGTTAATCATGCTAAAGTGTTGCTCCTATTTATTTAAGCAGAAAAATTAAAAGTGAATGAAGGGGAGGAAAAGAGTTTAATGTCATATTTTTAGTCATTAGTTTCAATTTATGTTGAAAGTCAGAGGGATGCTAGTATTCTTTGTTGTTAGATGACAAAAACAGTTTTCTATGTAGTATTTTGCACACACAAATTGGCCTGAAATATATTGTCTTTATAAACACTAAAAAGTAGTAGTACTAGAAGAAAACAAACAAAAGAATGACTAGAAACAGTCACAGTAGGAAGGCACAGTTTGTGGTAGGGCTGAAATAATTAATTGGATTAATCCCGATTAATCGATCATTGAAATAATCGTCAACTAATTTACTAGCTGATTAATCGTTAACTGGAGTATAGAGACTCTAAAACATACCTTTATCTGACAGATCCCCCCACTTAGAGCAGGAATTATACTAAAATTGTAAAAAGAAAATATAAATATTTAGTATTTAAGATAAATATGCTCCATCCAGAACTCCTCTGGTGGAAAAGTTTTACTTTCACCTTGTTTAATTTAGTAAATGATTTTTTGCCATCCGATTATTAATCGATTAATTGAAAAAATAATCAGCAGATGAATCTATTAGCAAAACAGTTTTTTGCAACCCTAGTTACTGGTGATTCAAACAGCAGCCATCTTAAATGCAGAAGTCAGGTATGGTCATTTTTCCCCGACTTCCCAACTTGGAGTTCTGACTTTAAATTACAAAATGCATTTCAGGAGAAATTTTCTACTTGAAGGGCAAAAATTCCAACTTATGGGTACAAATGGAAAGCAATAATATTGAGGCAAGTAGGTCTGCAGCAGTAGGCAGCAGCTTAGATGTTAGACGCTGGGACAAAGAAAACTCCCTCAAAGAAGGCCACATAAAGGAAAATAAATAAAATCTTTTTAAGGAACTTTACACAAAAGCTAGACAAGAGATAAAATCATCACAATCTCATTTTAAGTGGTTGGCCAGTAAAATTTAGCCTCCTCTTTTACTATTAATTATTATTTCCTATGATGCTGATTGGTGTGTGCTTCAGTACCAGTGCACCGAGAAATAAGTAGGACTGCTGCCAGAGCTAAATGTAAAATATGTTTCGGTCGTTGGATCCCAGGACATGACTCTACAGAGCTGAGTCACAGGCAGAACAAATCAACAAGGTGTGGTTGCAGAAATGATTAGATATTGTGTAGAGCTGCAGAGAAGATGTGAGCAAAATGAAAGCTGAAATAAGGTCGGAGGCAATCCCACACAACAGATTGCTTGGAAAAGGGCACATCAGAAAGCAGAGGCAGGAATTGTAAATCAAGGCTGGAAAAAAAAGGTAAACAATAAAACGGCAGAGGAGATGATAAAGGAGGAAAATAAGACGATAAGAGAGAGCTGGACTGGGAGGATAGGTGTCCTGGAAGCAGCAGAGAGGCTAGTGGCTAAAGCAGGCCTGTAAAGAGCTTAGAACAGCTGAGGCGGATTGAGTGGAGGAACAACCTGGATGGGATTACAATGAGGCAGAGCAAGATGGGAAAGATAACCCACATTTTCCCCTTGTCATCGCTGACCGCTTTCCGACTTTCAAGCTACACTTAAATTAACAGGAAGCCTTTAATACTGAGTGTTTATACTCTATCCTTGTGTTTGAGAAGCTGTTAGTTCCTCAAATATTCACCTTAATTAATTAGCCAGTGAGTAATGTTGCCTACAGAGAGATGGGGCTAATTTTAAGAGTTTGGAATCTTCAGAAATGAGCAAATGTGCTCTCACCTGGGGTTTTTAATTATGTTTACAAAGGATTCAACAGGGACTGAAATGAAATAACAGATTTGTTTTATGTCAAACGAGAACTCCTAACACACCATTACTGGAAAGTGAGGAGCTATTTTCCTGATCATCTGCCGGTTTCTTAATAGGCTGTATTGTTTGTTTAAAACAGTTTCCATTATATATTGGTTAATGGAGTAAAACATAAAAAAGTCATTTCTGATAAAATATCTGGGTTAATTACAGGGTTATCCAAAGTGCTGTCATTCAATCACATGCTAACCTCCTTTATATCAATGTACCTCATGGCTTCTAGCCTCTAATAGCCCTCCGTGTAGCAACAAAATCTACTATTCATGCAGATGTACATTTGCATGGATATCTGCTATCCATGCAAATGTACTCATTTTCATCAAGTGAATGTCCTCCAAAAGGATTATCAGCTTTGCAGAAAATCACAACAATTTGGAACAGCAATTATTATTATTGTGGTTTAAGGCATTTTTTTTTTCTCTTTTTGCTTGTAAAAAGGAGAAGCAGGATGGTTTCTACATCAGCTCACTACATATAGAGACTAATTTTTGCTGATTTGTCTTTGCAAAATAGCTTAAGCTACAAACTGGTTCATTCTGAATGAAATGATGTGACTTTGCCATCACATGGCAGCTCTGGCTGTATGTTTAGTGCTGTTGTCTGATTGGAAGGTAAACCTTGGCTCCAGTGTCTCAAGTGTTTTTCTACCAATAGCAAAGCTATGCTTATGTAGTCAGAGGAAATGTCTGTTCTATATCTGTTGTTCAGAGACAAATGTAACATATTACCTAATTAGATTTGTCCTTAGTGCAATTTTAAATGAAAACTCTGCAGCGCTGTTTTCAAAACAGCAGTAAATCTGAGAAGTTAAAGGTATTGATTTAGCTCCAGCTGCAGCTCTGGCACTTTTAAGAAAGCCTTTCTGTGTTTTAAAACAACAATGTATTGCAGATAAAACCATGAACTGGGCAATATTTGTACAGAAACCAGCTAAACCCTCTGCTAATAACCAACGTTTTCTCTGCCTACAGTGAAATGACTACATTAAAAGTATCAGAACCAGCTCAGAAGGTGGTTAGAGAATCTAATTGTAAAGTTTGCTCGATGTACTGCAATTTCTCCTTGATAGTTGCCAGAGATTTACTATAATCCCCAAGTATTATGGATTAATAGTTGGTCCTAATACGAGTTCATTGAGATTTCTGCTGTTTGAATTTCAATTGAAACCTGAATTAATTGACTCCAAAACACAATCATCAGAAGTCAACACAATAACTAGGTAAAAGATATTACAAGAATCATGGTAGGATGAGAGGTGAAACGTCTTCTAGAAAACTACACGTCCAGTTGCCTAAACTGAACTTTCCTAGCAAGAATCATGGTGTGACTTTCTTAAACCAAATAAAAATTCATTTGGTTGGTGGATAAATATAAACTTGTACCTCTCGGTTATATAATTATATTATTAGTTCATCTTTCCATGATTAAAAAAAAAATCGTTAATACATACATACATCAGATGGATTCATTGTGAAATGCGGTAAGCATAAGTCAGATTTGTTTTTCCATTTTTTTTAACCCTTTTTGGTAAATAATACTTTTAGACAACTTAAGCTTCCGTATGGAAATGGTAAATGTTGACATGTTTAATGTGGCTATTCATTAAAAATAATATAACTCAGTTATAAAGAGTGTTGCTGGTTGATATTGAATGATTTGATTTAAATCCCATCAAACATTTGGAAACTTGATTTAATCGCAACAGATGTTAATTTAAAACAACAGAAAAAAAACAAAAAACAGAGCATTCATTCACCAGTTTATGGAGCTGGCTCATGACTTAGTCTTCTGACGATGGTTCACAGAGTTAACCAGCATCTCGTGATGAATCTCTGGGGTCTTGAGGTTTAAGGGATCGTTCCGTTCTGCCCATCAATGGCCAGAAACTGCTATTGGTTCAACAGGAACTCATTCTGCTGCCAGGCCGTCCAATAAGTGAGGTTTGAGTTTAATATAGTAAAGATGTATGATGCACTACTAAACTGTCTTGCCTTTGCTTCATGGGTTTTGACTGTCAGTCACTGAACCGCTATGATAAAGAAAAAAAAGAGTACAGCAAGGTCAGGGTGCCAACCAATTGTCTACCTCCTCTATCAGCAGTCATGGCTCCTGCACGCACCCCTGCAAATGTGCATCTTTCTGTTTTTTCTATATTGAATTTGACTCAGTTGATTCAATTTGTCTTCCAGCAATGAACACAAAAAACTTCTTTTTCTGTTTCCCAGTGTCTGCCCACCGGCTCCATCTATCCTTTCATTCCTCTCTGGCTTTTCTCCCTTGAAGTCTTACCTTTTTCCTCCTTGTAACTCCTGTTCCTTTTGCATTGATTTTTTTTCTGTGTCTCATTCCTTCCTCTGGGTTTTTGAGCAGTTGCATGACAGTCATTAGCCTGATTAAACAAACTATAATTACATAAACACACACACACATGTTTCCTTGTGATACTCATCACTGTATATCCACAGAAATGTGACTCTCATCATTTTTTCTTTCTTCGATTGAGGGGCTGTGAGGAGACCATTGATTACCATTTCTGTGTGTGTCTGTGTGTGCAGTTTTAAGTGCCCTCTCACATGCACTCTGACACACAAAGGCATCGTGATCTCTCAGGCTCTCTTCAACACACACACACACACACACACACACAGCCGCATTTCCGAGCCCCGTTCAAAAGTTCCTTAGAAACACGAGAAAAGTTCCAGCCACAGGCGCCACGCCCTCCCACTGGCGCTGCAGAAATAGGTCCATTGAGCTGCTCTGTAATCACACTCATGCACACACACAAACACACACATGCATCTGCATTCATCCTCTCTCCTTCTCTCCCTCTCCAGCACTTCATAGAAGAAGCCACAAAAACGCAGCCATTGACCCACCAGTTAACCAGCAGCACTCACTGCAGCTAAACATCAATACACACCAACACACTGGCACCCTCTGAGTAACAAAACCTGCAGCTCACACACTCATTTAGGACCAATAATTACCCCGTGGACAACTGCAGAGTAGGAAATAGGCATCAAGGCTCATACTTTCACACAGAGTTGCACGCAAAAGATGCGTCCATCTCCTTTGACCTGTTGGTTCCCCTTTTTGCTGATTCTGGAGTCCCTTAAAGAGTGATGCTATAATAAACCTAAAAACAGCGATCAAAATATATTTTAACATCTGTGGTTGGTGGTTTATGTATATCGGGAAAAGAGATTATGTCATTGCAGGAGTGCATTTGTGTAAAGAAGGGTTTCGCTATTTTAACTTAAAGAGCAAATGACTGGGTTTACTGTTTTAACATCTTATATTAGTGATTAGTGTGATTAGAGCGACTGCCGGCTAGGATTACTAAAGCAGAAGTATGTGTGTAGATCCTTGCTTTTAAGTTTCTCTGAAAAGTGTTTCCAACACTCCTGAATCCAGTAGGTTCCATGAAACCTCTTGCTATCTGCTGAAAGTCTTGCTTTCTCCCAATTTCTTGCAGGAATTGGTATTTTTCCACAATAAAATAATGTTTTCCCTTTAAATTAACTTTTTGTTGTAGTAGCTTAGCTCTGGAGCTGTATTATGTCTCTGTGGGATGTCTGGGTTGGAGACTGATGGAGGGAAAGAGGCCAAGACTTTTCCTCTAAACACTTGATTCTAGGAGGGTACCTCGGTCTACCTAATGCAGGCCTGCTGCTCCTCTGCACTGAAAGGAGATGGCTAAGGTGGGCTGGCCATTTGATTAGGATGCCTCCTTGGCAACTGCAGAGGAACCATATGCAGGATTAACCATATAAGCCTTCTAGAGTGGATATGCTTCTGGTTGCCCCAAAATCAGCTAAAGAGGAGAGGCATCTGGTGTCCAGCACCAGATTTTAGTTTAAAAAAAAAACAATGGAAGTTTGTGTAAATGTCAAGATTTAAAAAAAAAATATTAGAAATTTGGCCTCTCGGACATATATAAACAGTGAAGGGGAATTTAGAAATGTTTGGCCATTTTTTAAAATAAATAAAGGAATATTTACTTCCATGAAAGGTTATGTGTTTTGGATTTGGGATTGTGCCTTTAATCTCTCTGGATTTTCAGAATACTATAACAGCTGGGTCCCACACATCAATAGACATCTTTTTACCTTGTTGTCTCACTGTGTATCGCCCTTTCTCCCCGAGCTGATCTACCCATTACCCTATGGCCAGGTCCAGTCTGCTACAGAGCCTGCGGCCACCACATGCGTCACCGCTCAGTCACGGGATCCTTCACAGACAAAGCGACGAGTGTCTGTGTCAGCTGCTTGCTTTGTCTCAGATGTTACGAGTCAGACGGACAGCGGTCTGGCCTTTTCAAGCCATGCCCAGCTAATTCTGCTCAGAGACTAGTAAACATGATACAGTCTATCTTTCTTTAAATTTTGATCCTGTTTTTTTTTCTCTTTTCCAAAGAGATGCATCATTATATATACATGAGAAGTACAGCTGGTGGATGTGTCCACTGTACAGGCAGTCGCAGTGCCTGCCATTGCGTTCACACCTTTTTGAGCTCATATTTTGTCAAGCTATAAATACAAACCTTAATGTCTTGTATTGGGCTTTTATTTGACAGACCAAATGATGTAAAGTAGTGGGGAATATATTCCTGGTTTGTGTTACTATTTTACGAGCTCATTTTTAAAACAATTTCATAGTAGCTCTGCCTCTTGTTCGTTGCTCTTGTTTTCTCCCAGGATCGCCCTGCATTTAGCTCCAATCACCATTAATTCTGACTAGCCTCTCTTGAACAACAGCATGCTGCAGCCACCGCCATGCTTCACTGAGCAAATGGTTTCTTCCACATGTTGTGAATGAAGGCCAGAAACTTCAATGTTGGTTTCACCTGACTAGAGTATCTTGTATATTTTTGGCTAGAATGATGACTATTTATTGCACCACGCTTTTGCAAGGGTCTATATCAGGCATGTCCAAAGTCGGTCCTCGAGGGTTTGACAGCCGATTAACTGGCTTTTGTTGAACTGCAGTCATCAGAATCAGCTGCGCTGAAGCAGCCCTCAAGGAGCGACTTTGGACATGCCTGGTCTATATCATACTTTTATTGTATTATAAAGATATTTTCAGAAAGCTTTCTTGTTATTGAGGATTAATATTTTTCCCCTGCTGGCCGATATCATCAACTTCTCCTAGATTGTGTTTTTATCCATCACATTCATGTGTTACTCAGCACAAATTAGGCTTATAAGGAAGCATTTTTCTTCTTTCAAGTAGAGCTTCCACCTCTTTTAGTCCAAGTAAGATCACTACTGGCTCCTAAGATGACAGGATAAACTCCAAGGCTTTACAAGCTGACGGATGAGGACATATTGGATACATCCATCTCACGCTCAGTCTGTTGCTTGTAACCCGTGCATTCATGTTGACGAATAAAAGCGGCCTGAGTGTGGGATATAAATCTTTCTATCTAATAGTCCTTTTTTATCAGCTGTTCTAGGAGGAGTATCAAATAGGGAGGCGGATATCAATGAGATAAAGCTATGCAACTCTAGATTACTTTTTGTGCCTCATTTGTTGTGCATCTCTAGTGCTTGAACAGAGAATTACCTATGTGGAAATTACAGAAATTTACAAAATGGAGAGATGATTCAATAACAATTTTAGATGATAGGAGGTGAGCCTTAGGTTTTAACTCGTACTCGCTGAATGTCAGATCAACAGATCTTTATAAATTGATTTGCTTTGCAGCAAATGTGTGAAATAAATACTGATAATCAAAGTGGTTGCACCTGTTCTTTCTCACCACGGCTACTCATTGTACCATATAGCCACATTTAGCAGATGCATGCTTTTCCACAAGGGCATTCATCACTTACATCTTCTTTGTCCTTTATGACTGGGAGCAGGGAGATAATATTAGAAGGTTAATATTAGAGGCTGGATGATATTCAGCTGTGGTTTGGAGCTACTCTTAGACTTGTTTAGGTCCTTATCAAGCTAGAATAACAAACCAAAGCTAATGTAAAACCGTCCTCCCACAGGTTTTTTTTGGTGTGTCTCATATATGTGTGTACAGTTCGGTTTAGTGGCTGTTGAAATATTAGAAATCTGATCTGGACTAAAAATAGTGGAAGGAGAAAGTGTTTCACTTGTTTCCTGGCTGTTGTACATGAATGTGTTTGTGTTTTTTTTTTTTTCTTTGCCCATTGGTTCACAGTGAGCACTCATGTGTGAAAAAGTTAGACAAACATGTAGGAAAAGATCAGAGATATGTTTGGCAGACATTCCCCACTTCCCACACAATGCTGTTTGTAAAGCAAAGCCATTATGAATATCCTTCTGGAGTTTTCGAAGCTCAATCATGTTATTTAAAATAAGGTTAATGGCTTTGGATTTATTCTAAAGAATCAGTCATGTAAGATTATTGTACCCAAGACATATACTGTTCATTTTTTACATGTCTAATGAGTATAAAATAGCTCTTTGGGAACCAACGAGAAATGTTTTCCTTCTAACCTCCTGCTGTTGCTAATAACGTGGAGCATCTCTTAACATAAAACACTTCCTTCTTCAATTTGAAGCCTCTTCGCTAAGTTTATTCTTTGGTAAGAACATATAAAAATACACAGAATCTTTTTACTTTGTATATTCATTTTATTCCAGTCATTTAGCCACTGCAGTTTATTTGACCCGCATTAAAAATCTACCTATTTATTACAAGAACCAAATGATTGACCCATCTGTAGTCAAATGGCTCTGGCAGACATTTCTGTTGCTCAATTTTTGCTAATTATAATATTCACATCATTTACACAGAGAGCAAAAAATGTTATATTAATTATATGAACTGGTAAAGTCTCCAAGATGAATGGTATTTTAAAAACACATTAACACTCCTGGTGTAAATTATGTTGAATGCTACTCTTATGCTGTATTGTGTTCTTGTTTGTCAGTCTAAAATGTTTAAAATGCCCTAAATTTCCATTTTTAAAAAGAAATTTCAAAGGTAATAGAGTACTTAATTTTGCTTCATCAACATCTTAAAGTAAACCCAGATTTTTTTAAAATCAATGTTTCTCTTTTGAAGATCTTCCCATTTTTTTTCTTTAAACTGTATTTGCTTTGATTACACTTTCTGCCCATTTATAGGTTTGACAAAGTCAAGCACACTGGACATATAGTAAGCCTTGTTTCTTTCAACTCTTAGGACGGAATCAAAAATAACGGATTATTGCTTTTAACGGAAAAAGTTAAAAGGAAAAGCGTGTTTAATAATCTTGCTAATTTTTGTTTAACATCTCTTAAAGTTATAAACCACTATCGAAGACGGCTCACGGATTTTTTTTTATCCATGTGGTTGTAAGTGTCCAGGTGTTTTGCAGTTTTAAGGCAGACGTCATCAGCACGGCATGGGATGGGTTCTGCACATCCATCCACCTGTGCATATGTTTTATTCGGTGCCAGCAGCATGACTGTGCAGAGGCTTTCTGTGCTAATCTCTGCTCAAGGTGGCAGGTGTCTTAACCAGGCCATCACCTGGTAACCTTCCCCCCACATTAACATGCTGCCCGGCCTCTATCTCTCTCGCATCTTGTCTGACTGTAACGTGTTAGCACCCAACTTGGCCGCCTGCCCAGCTGGTTGAAGAGAGACGAAGCATAAAAAAGGAGGAGATGGAAGGAGATTAGAGGTCGTTGCTGACAGGGTCAGGGATCCGCTCCGGAAAGAAAAGATGGGTGTGGAGTGAGACAAACAGTAAATAGGCTGCAGGTTTTCCTGTAAACGTTGGAGTGGTTGCAGCAGCTTCTGCCAAAGAGTTCAAGTCTTTTAAGGTAAAGAGATGGACAAGCTCTCTGTCTCTTATCAGCGTGGGTCAGACTGTTCAGGAGAGGAGCAGCCACAGAGACGACTATGAATCAGCAGGCTCTGCTCTGCTCCTACAGCAAATTAAACAGCTGTGATACTTAATATGTGGCTTTAGCCACAATATTACGCCCTTTTTTCAGTGATTTTTCAAGTGTACACCTTCAGCCACAAAGTTATTGTTTCAAGTAAATCTGTCAGCTGCTTTTGTGCAAAAGTTTGACATTCAGGGCCTGCCTTCAGGAAGGGCATTCACAAGGACATGTAATACATTTTTTGCAGCAATAGTACAGACTGTGTTTGCTCACACGAGTCTCTAGAATAAACCCGATCAAGCTTAACACAGACTCTATAAGTGGTATTTAAATTATTAGTCCATATGAAGATACTGGGTAATACTAATACGGAGCTAAGATTTTATTAGGAAGGACATTTTTGGGGACCTTATAGTAATAAAGCGTTATCATCAACATATTTGATCAGATGCAGATTCAAAAAGAGCAGTGATTCCACCTGTAAATTTAAAAATGAAAATTTAATGTGCATTTTATTAAGGTTTCAGCTTTCTTCCTCTAAAAGACTGTGTAGTCATATCTTTACAAACACCGATGAATATTCAAGTGCCAATAAAACAGAAATTGCAAACGTTTTCATGGCCCTGTTTGGATTGAAAGCAGAAAACTTTAGTGGGAAATTCCTGAAGAGCTGTATCTTGCAAGTGTTTACACTAAATTGCTCATTGTATTTAGACACTTTCCTTTACACATAAAGATAAATTACACGGCGTTCTTAATATATAGGCTTTAATGTGGTCTCAGGCAACTCTTTGCAACTTTAAAAGCTTTAACTGAGAAGGCTGTTAGGAAATGTGTCTAAGAGAATATTTGGCTCATGGTCTCTGCTCTAATTTATCCCAAAGGTATTCTGTCGGGTGGGGGGGTCAGGATGCTGTGTAGGCAAGTCAAGCTCTTTGTCATTAAAGTTAGTCGTCTATGTGTTAATAGGCCTTGGTTTGTGGCTCCATGTCCAATAATATTGGAACTAGAAGGGATCGTGTATAAAAATCCTGGATTTTTACACACCTGTGACCAGGAAAGGGAAATAAATGATTTGAAGGGGCTCTTTAAATCGCTTTTTGAAATACTGTGTAGGTACACAGGATTGGATATAATGATCAGATCACACAATTTATTATTTCCCTCAACTGTAAGCATCAGGCCTCAGTAAAGGAATCAGTAGCTTTTCTCACTGAGAACAATAGTTCTGAGTCAAAACTATTGATTATTTATCACAACACAAAAATTTCTCAGGTTTCAATTGTTTGCAAAAAAAATCTTCCTTTTCCATTTCTGTACCATCTGGAAGTCTTTGTGCTTCTGCAGTTATTCATGTTAGATGCAGACTTGCTCACAAACTCGTGCCTCCTGTTGGACCACTTTGCAAATCTAAGCCGTTATGCCACAGGAGCCAAAAACTAAAACAAAACACAATCCGTATAAACGGCCTGGTGAGGCTGACTGCAGTAGCAGCATAAATATTTATTTTTGAACGGAGTCTGAGTTTTGATAGAGCTTAAATAAAAGGTTCTGGGATAAAATGACTTTTTTCTCAACAAATCAGTTCTAACAAATAATTGCCACAATTCTTAGTAAAGGTTGAACATCTGTACCTGAAAGTTAAAAGTATGATGGTTGCTTTAAGGGAATAGATATTTTTTTGGGGGGGATCTTAGGTTTTAATCTCCAAGAATGTATTTCTTCTGCCATAAAATTTGTTCTGTCAAACAGAAAAAAAATCCTATTTTCATTATGTTGTAAAATCTGTGATTACGCACAGAAGAGCACTGCATTCACTTTATAAAAAAATTAGACATCTTATCTCGTAATTACAAGCCATGTCAGCTTTTCTGTTGCTGCGGTAATGACATCACATTGCAAAACTAGCAAATCCACAGCTGTAAATAAACCAAGTTTTTAATGTACTTATAGACATGTATATGAATTTACATCTTCGTGGATGTGCAGTTGGTGGTTTTGAGTGAAGCGGTGGCCAATGTGGCACATTTTATCTCGTAATTACGAGCTCTTTTCTCGTAATTACGAGATAAGATGTCTACATATTTTTTTATCCAGTGAATGCAATGCGCTTCCGTAATTACGAGATTTCTTAAAAAAAGATTAATTTAGTCCCATCATGGGCCAGTCAAAGGTTTCATTGCTTCCCCAAGTTTTAGAAATTGTAGATTAAAATTAGCTTTTATTGTCAAGTCTATCATTAATGTGGTTTTAGGTCGTTTTAATGAGATGCCAGAGAAAGTAATGTTAGGTGTGGAGTTTAATATGGCCGTTTATGTCATACTGTAGATTGCAGATTGCTGGTCAGCTGGCTGAAAGACAGCTACAGCAGTTTTTCTTTGCATTCAAGAGAGGCCAGTTAAGTTGTTGAAAAATGTGAGAACATATTTATATTTAAACAAAACTTTTGTGTAAATAAATTTAAACATCTTTTTTTGAATGTTGTTATTCTATAAAAATCTTATATTATTGTCTTATAATATTATCCTGATCTGATCCAAAAGTTTATCTACTTGTCGTTTTTTTTTTTTTTTTTTTGTCATTCTTTGAAGAGGTTGGGGGGTGGTGTGATTAATGGACCTGACCTCAGTGTCTTTCAGTGTCTTTGTCTCACTAGTTTCCTAGCTGCTATAGATGGGGGGAGATAGATAGAAACGCAGATGGTGGCAGAGAGAAAAGGCGGTATTTGAATTATTCTTCACAGCTTGAAAGCTCAAACGTGCCGTGGCAGTCGAGAAAACTCATTCCAACACAATCTCATTTATTAAAAACCACATTTAATGATTATTTCTCCAAAGAAGAGCCGAATTGCTTGCATTATGTCAGATTACAATGCTTATGTGTCGGTGTGTGTGTGTGCAGCAGCAGCAGCCTCTCGGGTTACAGAGGAATGCATTTAAAGTCAATCACAGTGACGCTACCTATCTGAATGGCTGCAGCCTGGAGGAAATCTTAGTTGAAGTAAGACTTTCTGGCCAGAAAGGAGAGCAAAGAAATCATTTTTGGGTCATACTGGTCTACCACCTGCTCCTACAGGAACAAGGATTTCAGTGTGTGTTTGTGGGTCTGAATGCATATAAATACTGTACCTCTGCCTCCTATTCTTCTCACTTCTTGACAGAAATAGTTGTACAGCACAGACACCCATTGTTTTTGGCTGGCAAAACACACCTTGGTCCTTCTTTTCTCCACTCCTTTGGTTCCTTAGCTGTGGAACAGATTGGGTCCTGTGAATAATGATAATGTGTGAAATTGCAAAAATGTTAGCGCAGGCATGTAATCCAGTCTCTGCAGCTGTAAAACAAGCTGACAAACACTATCTGTAGGATCAAATTTACAGTGCAGGACCTGATGTCAGCTTTGGATCATGTTTCCACCTGAGTCACAGCAAGTGTTGCAACATTTCTATGGGACAATCTGAAAAAAATGTTTTTTGCAATTTGAATCAAAAAGTTAAACCCTTAATATATACGTTCAATAATTGTTTTATTTCAGCTAATTTTGAGGATTGCGGTTTACAGATAATTAAAAACCCAAACCAAGTTTTCATAGACCTTGAAATTCCCATGACACAGGGAAACTAAAACGTTTTGTTATGACCTCCGTTATCATTGAAATGACAAGTCACTGGCACCTCCCTCAAGGACAGAAAGCAGCAAAGGTCACTGAAAAAAGCTGGCTTTTCATCGAGTGCGGGATTTTGATAAAAGTTGATTGGAAGGAAAAGGAAAGCTAGCAAATAGTGCACAGCAGGAATAAGCTCAGCCTTTTGGCAATAATGAAGAAAGTCTATGCAAGAGTTTTTGCAGCTTCACATACTCTTCACACAAGGATGTATCCACTACTTGGACTGCAGTCTCCTGCATTAAGCCACTCTTTTACCAAAGACAATGACAAAGGCGGGTATAACTTCATGCCCCAGATTTCTCAAAGAAATTCGGTGGTGAAGAATGTTCTTTCAACTTTTACAGCCTCACCTGAGGTGCACTTCATTCCACCTGGATACGCTATTATAAACAGTGGCTGCTGCTGCAGCTCAGATCGGCCTGTTTTCAACTATTATCAGCAAATGAATATATAGTGGACACAGATTTCTAATGGACACATTTTACCCCAAAACCTGATGTTATAAATATTCATTTGTTATTTTTAAGTAAGTATGTATGTAACGTTTTGCAATAAATACCCCCTCTGTGGTTTTGTGCAACCAAGTTTAAACTCTCTGTTGCTGCTCTTCCTGTTTGGCGAGAACGATTTACACGGGAGGCTCTTATAAAATGATGATGTTTATGACTGGTATAAACAACTGAACACTCCCCTGTCCTAACAATGCGTTGGCACTGAAAGTACAGGCATAAAACATGTGTTACCTGGGCTATTTGAACTGTTGCTCAGTGCTCCAAAGTCCACTGGCTTGGCAAATAAGTTGCTGCATTTCTATCGAAATCAACGTTCGAGTCTTGGGGGGAGACCCGAAATGCAGCAAATCCCAGTATGTCAGGGTTCAGTGTGGAGTTTCCACAGTCTTTGATTGCTTAGTGAGTCACGCCACCTGCTGATGTTTGTTTTTTCATTTTATCAAGTCCAAAGTCGCTGTAGCCTACCAGCAAATTATGCTTTTGATGCCATGCTTTATGGAGATACTTCCTGCTGGAAGGTTTCATTTTCCTGGAGGACTTGGAGCCGGCTTAAAGAACCATGTTAGAAAGTATGGGCAGTTCTAGACAGAGGGCCAACAGGGGCCAGTGCAGAACTAGTCCTGGCCCCTTTTTATGGGCCCCTGTACCAAAGATATAATGCAAGGTAATTGCATGGTTCATAACTTAAGATATAGGATGGAACAGAATCCACAAGTAATAGCTTCCTTTAACAAATTCAGTTGTTTATAGTTTTATTTTAATTGTTGATTTTTGAAAATCAGCTAATTGTACTTTTAGCTTCAGTCTTATTGAGATAGGATCACAGTTTTCATTTACTAGATCTGAGGTTTCCAGGGCTGCAAATGGCTCTTTGGTTCACCTAATTAATCAAACGATGAACTATTGCCCCGTTTTTTGTTTGTGCTCCCGTGAAGAAACACTGGCTCCACACTTGGTGCCTTGATAAATTTAGCCTAGAACCACCATTTGTGTCAAAGATAGTGGCCTAAACTGAACGCAATGTAGAATCCATTGATTAATGTCAACTAAAACATAAGAAACAATTTAAGTTATCAAAACAAGCGTAACTTCTTGAACTGCTCAGCTTATCCTAACCACGCTGCACTGATGCCATTATTTCTGCAAAAGGAGCTGTGATCAAGAACTGAATGCATACACTATATATATATATATATATATAGCTTCTCTTGTAAAAAAAAAAAAAAAAAAAAGCCGTTCCCTTTCTCCATCCTTCGTTTTTGGTTTGTCTGTTCACAGAAATTACATACATAATTTGAAAATCCAAGATCCCCAGATTGTTTTAAACAAGCTCCAGCTGGCACCACATGTCTTATAGTGCCGCTGCCTCATAGGGCGCCAAAAGGCAGGATTGCATTCACTCCCGCAGATCCAGCTGAATATGGTTGTCATCTTACGGTTTCCTTTTATAATCAGTGGGGAACAAAAAAAAAAAAGAGAGAGAGAGAGAGAGAGAGAGAAGCAGCAGCAGAAGGAAAATTGAGGGCAACGTTTGGATGATTTTAGCCCTGGGTTATGGAGAGCTTGTTGTGGTTTGTTAGCTTTGAGGTAGCAGACTGAATGTGGCGGCGTCTTGTAGCCCCAAAAGTAAAGGTGGTGGGGGGGGGGGGGGGGGCAGAGCTGGAGCCCCTGAAATTGTCATCTGATTTCAAAAA
>JAUZNJ010055558.1:0-29155 GCA_034780135.1 Jordanella pulchra | reverse complement strand
TATATATATGCATATATATATGTGTATGTGTGTGTGTTTTTAAATGGTTCAACTAACATTTCATAGATGAAAACTGAGATTCTATCTAATCATAACTGAAGCTATGACCTTAATTTTCAAATCATAACTATTACAAATCTGCGCAGAACAAAGTGAAAGGGGTAAAAGGGAGCTATCAGTTACTATGTCTGTTCCATTATTTCATTGTTAGAATTTTCTTTTAGTATTATGTCTTCAGTACAGGGACCATAACAGGGTCCAGGATCAGCTCTACCAGGACACTGGCCCCTGCAGCCCCCTGCCTAGAATCGCCCATGCCTGCCAGTGACAGAAAAATGATGCTGAGAAATCAATCCAATCAAAAACAGAAATGGAACAAAATAATTAAATAAGGCTTTCCTGAGTATACGTAAAAATCATGTAAAGTAATTATAGAGGGGAGTAAATTAAAAGCAATGTATTCAGTTGTTTTTTTGTCCACTTGGGAGCCGTGAAGTTCAGTCAGACTGTGTGACTGATACTTAGCCAAATGAATCTTTTATTATAAAATAACGTTTTTCTGTCATCTAGGGCCATACATGTTGATATTGCATAGTGAACAAGCATACTGTAATTGTATACTCTATATGGATTTTAACTTAATTAATATTGTTTTTTCTTAAAGTATAAAAGACCAGAATTAAATTTAAAAAAACATCAAATTTGTATCATGCACTTGGGCACGCTTTCATGTTACAACATTTGTATTTCTGTGCTCTAATAGTTTCGCCTGCCTGTGAAAATGATGTGCGTTTGAGTTGTGATCAGATTCTTCAGATGTAATCAGCTTAAATTCCTGGAACACTGAACATCTTAAAGCACAGCTGGTGTTCTCAGACAGACTTTTAGACTCAGAAGATCCGATCGTTCTTGAAACAAAACCTCTGGGACTTAAATCTCAAATTCAAAGTTTACATAACATAAAAGTGTATGTTTCTTCACATTTCTTACCAATAAACAAATGGCGCAAAAAGACTTGAATTAAGTCTGCTCTCTAGTTTGGTTGTTAGATTTAAATCTTCATTAAAACTGCATTAAAATTCTCCCTTTTAAGTCTTTTTTCACCTTCAGCAGATATCCAGAGCTAACTGGAGCTAACTAACTAAGAGTGGTTTTCTTGGATTTCCTTTCCACCTTGTATGTGTTTATCAGCATAGCTTGAATAAGTGTCCCATTTGCCATTGTCCCATATGTTTAATTTCATGCTTCTTGCTTCCTCAAAATTCAAGTCTGGATAAATTGCTGATGAGTCTTTTTAAATAACCTCTTTGAAATGCTTCTGGTGTTTTTGTTTTCTGAAGAGCTGGCACCATGTGCATTGTGTGGAGGTCGAGGAGGTCCAGAGCAGCTGGTGATAACTTTCCATTGACAAATGAGCTCATGTTTGTTTACTGTTGGGGGTCCCTTACCTGATGGCTCCATCCATGAGGTCTGATATAAGCACATAAGGGGGGCCCTAGGTAAATTAGGTAGTTTTGAGAAGATTAAGAGAAGATTCTAGAATTTGGTACAGTACAAATGCAGAGTGGACTTCATCCTAAAGTAATTTAAAAAAATATAGTAGAAAATATATAATTCATGGGAGTGATTATTGCTTGTTAAAAATGTAAATAAATCTGATTTAATTAAAATAAGCTTATATAAGTGTCTTGTGAGCACCACATAAAATCTATGAAACATAAAAAAATTCCAAATTTAACAAAAATACAATTCCATGTAATACAGCCTTCTAGTAGTATCAAGTGTTTACCAGCTTCAGCTCTGACTGGTGTCAAAAAAATAACACCTTGGTTCACTTACCAAAGCACTCCTCTCTGAGCTGCAAACACTTTTCACCTTAGTTTGACAGTTTTCCTTTTGTTAACCCCGTGTTTTCTTAATGTTCTTCTTTGGGCCATTGTTTAGTTTAAATGTCCACATCTTCTTCAAAAAACAAAGCTTTTCAGTTAAATCTGTTTAGACAGGATGTTTGGTTGAACAAAGCATGAAGAAGAAGTCTGCATCCCAGTAAGTGCATCTCATCCACACTGTTGTAGTAATTCCAGTATTTCTAAATTTCTCTCGAAACATTTTTTAAAACTGGAAGTGTTCTCACCGTGCTGACAAGAATTATATTTATCAGTAGCTTAGAGTTCAAAGGATTTCTTTTGCCCTTTCTTTTTATTTTTTGAACTGCCTACCCTGCACCTTTGCCTATAAAAGTTTATTGGAATGTATTGCCTTATTTTCAAGGATATTACCACATTCCAACTTGACATTTGTTAAATTTGCCTTTGTGTTTCTTGCTTCTTGTCCCTGTAGCTCCCTGTGGAGGACACTTTACTGGTTTAGAGGGAACTGTTCTGTCCCCAAACTACCCACATAATTACACCAGAGGTCAGAGCTGTGTCTATGACATCTTTGTCCCTGGAGACTTTGGTAAGCATTTAAAGCATTGTTTGCATGACATTCGGTAAAAAAAGCTCTTTTTAGGCTGTTTCTGTCCATTTTTTCGTGGCAAGGTTGTAGGAAAAACATGTTTACTACAAAACTGACACAAGAGTATTAAGCTTACAGAGATAATTCAGTGTTTTTTGTGAAGATTGTCTACTGCGGGTTGGGTATATTACAGGCTTAGGTGACAGGGAATTACCAATCAAAACATTCGTACTTGCATTATTCATTACTCTGAAGAGGTTAATTTGTGTTTCATGCATTTTTTTTGCATTTTTCCTGATGTTTCCGCTATGAAGACTCAAGTGAATATGTTTTCTCTGCTGAAGTAATATTCAATCCATTTATTTTAACTATTTACAAGGGAATGTGTTTAGGATCAAGCTGATAGAAAGGACAGCTGCTACTACATAAGAAAAAAAATCTGTTAGTATCCAGTTACACTCAATGTAATGTAATGTTTAAAGCTGATTCGTTATATGTCATGACTGTCCTCGAATCAAAGCAAACAAAAAATGAGTATGTTAGCATGAAAAATACAATCTTCGCAGCAGCCATAGAAAGGTAGGTCAAACAAAAGGTTTTAACCAAACAGGAGAAGCAGAAAAATTGTTGGCTGATCTAAGCATCTGCTTATGTAAAATTCAGCAAGGATCCCATGAAAACCTTGACACATTTCTGCTCAGCGGTCCGTACTATTCGTAATAAGCTGCAGAAATCCAGGCAGCTGTTTTTATTCACTAAACCCCCATGCTTATGAAACACACATTCATCCCGGGTGTGATGATCCTCTCCGAGTGTTTACATCTTTTGCTCCCATCTCTCGCTGCTCATGGTGTCCGGGAACCCACAGGTCTTTTTTTTTAATAAATAATGCATCAAAATGCTGTCTTGCCTAAACTGCTGGCACATGCTTAATGGTGTGTGGAATTTGCCAAGCAACATTCCCACCTGTGTCTTTGAATTTTCTTTACGGGGATGTGCTGTAGAAACAGAGGCTATCGATGATAAGCAAGACTGCTGTGATGTGGCTTGATTGAATTGCACCCTGAACAACCAGGTTTAACAGTACAATGAAAGCAAAGTAAAAAAAATGTAGGCAGAAAACTCAAGCATGATGTTTTACATTTCTATAAAACATACTTTTATTTATTTATTTATGTTTTTGCTTTTATTTTGCTGCCAATGAATAAACACTTTATAATAAGCTAAATCGTGATAAATGCATGTTCTTGGTAAAACACCCATCAGTTCTTTTGAATAGTGAAAAAAAGAACTTCATATTTTATGTTGCTCTTTAGTAAAAATGCACACATGCGTTGAAATTTCTGAAACATGCGCACCTTAGTTTGTATTGTATTGTATTGAAAACTTATTTTTGTTCAGTTAGAAATATTCAAATTGAATTACACATTAGGTGATTTGTTTTTAAAGTTTTCTTTCACTTAACTTGGATGATTATTGCTTGAAACTAATAAACACCCAGAATTTCGTTCCTTAGAAAAATTTGAAAGTTACATTAGAACAATAAAAATGTAAGTTCAGTCCTTGTCAAATGAACAATGCCTCCCCCAAAAGGGTTAAGCATAAAAAGGTCATTACTTAAGTGACCTTATCCAAGGACATTATTGGAGAGTGAAGAGGAAGAAATGTGTGGTAGAAAACTTTACTTGATTGACAGAGATAAAAGCCGGCCTTGAGTGAGAACTGTGTTTAAAGCCACAAGATATGAACTGCAGCTTAAGTCAGAGCTTGAAGAGCACAAGACAAGATATGATTATCACATTCCATATGTGGAGCCCCTCCTGATGACCTAAACCAGACAATCAGAGACCTCTTACCTGAGCCCAGCAGAACCCCAGCCCGGAAGAAGCCCGCACCAGGGCAAGACATCTACAGTGCTTTGACATATTGGAGCACTTCATGATTTCCTCTGTTGGCAACCTTTATTTTCATAGTGATTTCAATTTTCAGGAGTACATGAGATTCTCCTCACAGCACCAAAACAACCTATCTCTAGTTTTGGCCTTAGTATTGCTGTCCTAGATCAGCCAGTGGATTTTCCTCAATGAAGATATTGTTTCAAAGATAAGAGACACCTGAACCAACCACATAGAGGCCCAATCAAAACAACCTGAGCCTCCTTAACACTTCAGCACAGCCACAGACTCTTAGTGTGTGAACAGTACAATACACAAAATTACTTCTCAATGGGATGAATTTTCTGTTAAACAATCTTTCTATTCTTCTTTGGTTACCTATTTGGTATTAAGAACAATGTATAAAAGCACATATTTTTATTAGTTAACTTCATTATGCATGCTTAATAGGATATAAATAAATGGGTTCTGTATAAAAAGTCAGTGGTTCTCACCTCCATATAGCACTCTTTACAAAAATATAATTTTCTCTCTGTAGCAGCTTGACAGTAGACACTCACCTTCAGGCAGCATTTTAAAAGGAATCACATTTCAGTGCCTAGTACACAGGTGATTGAAATTTGTAACCGCCCAAGGTAGAGTGTCAGATATGTGTCATATTCTGTCCTTCAAATGATCTGTAGCATATCATAATCCTCTGAGACATTGTGTTAGCTTGGTTGCAGTTCCAGAAAAAAATAGCATCTCCTAACTCTGCTTCAGTGACCTGAGGGTTGTATACAGGGTTGAGGGTTAAATCATTATGTGAGTCTATGTCTGAGGGATCAAAGTGTCGGAATGAAGGCAGCCAAAAGATTACATGTTCATCCTTTAGCATAGCATTATGATGTAAGGTCACAACCACATACCTTAACATTGAGTTTGTTTACAGGTACCACATGTTTCCTTTAGTTGTGCTATTCATCTTACAAAACTCTCCATGCTTTGGTTCGTGTGTCAGATTTTCTAAATGATCGCAGATCATAAAGACAATAAAACAATTAGGATTTAAAGATTATATTTATGCACAAAAACGATAACGAAAAAGAAAAAAAAAACACCAGCCTACCTACATGTTGTGCTGCTTTCAGTGTATCATTATATATATTTTTCTAATCTATGTAATTGTAATCGAGTATCCAGTACATCTGTGTCTGAAAGGTCTTTCTATCTTAAATGTTATACTGCACTTTATATACTCACTAAAGGTGTCCTTGTCCTGCATGCCACTGTGTTTATTCATATAGCAGCAGTTCACCAAACATGTCATCCCAAGGCACTTAAAACAGACAATCCATTCAGATCATACAATCAGACTGGTAAAATGTTTTCTATCTAAGGAAAACCAGCTGATTGCATCGCGTCATTGACTTTGCAGAACAGGTTCCTCTTGGATGAGCATGCGGCGACACTAGATATTTCCTTTCATTGTGCTATTGATTCAATAGAGGGATCTTCTATCCAGATAACTTTATATTAAATTAAATAGAGCCAATTGTTTTCAGACATAAGCCAATAAGTACATGCAGTCAACCTGTATGTAATTAGATCCCAGTTTAAATCTTTGAGACCTGTGATGGTCTGTTAGAGAACATTACAGAACAAAGAGCTTCATGAAGACCAAGGATACTTCACAGGTCAGGGGAAAAGTCAGAGAGAAATAAAGAGCAGTTTGGTAATATCCTGAGCTTTCAACATCTCACAGGGTAGTGCTATATTCATTTCAAAATAGAATAATTATGGCAAGGCTACAAATCATCCAAGAAATTGCTGTGCACCTTAACTGATAAGCTTGGATAGCAGAAATTTTTTCAGAGAAGCAGCTAAGAAGTCTATGGTAAAACTGTAAGGGCAGAATCTGTTGACATTACAACTATTAGTCATGTTCTTCGCCCATACCTTTGGACAAAAAAAAAAGCTTTTTTTAGAAGAAAATAAGTGGTTTTTGCAGTCTTCCACAACCAATTTACAAAGTATAGCCAACATATAAGAAAATGTTTGTATAGATGAGTTCAAACAGATTTATACCAGTTACATGTAAAATGCTTTGTGTAGTGGAAAACTACCATTGACTACCACATTTAACATTTATTCATAATGCCATAGAGACTTCATATTAAATTCAATGCATTCTTTTTTAGATGAGTTTTATATGTACTTCAAGCCTTTGCTTGAAGTTGCTGCATTGTACTTGTTATAGCAGTAGCTGTTGTAATTAGAGGACATGAGTTACTGCTTTATATCTGCCCTGCTGATGTGAGACTCTCCATCAAGTCATACAAAGACCTTACTTACTATTAAAGAGCAAAAAAATGTTTATTTATATAGACTAGGATGTCTTGTGTCATTAGTTGGGCATATTCTTTGGGGGAACTAGGTCAACTTTGTCGTTCTTCTCAATATAACTAATGATCGCACACACAGTTTGATTTAATTTATCAGTATACAATAAAATGATTATTGATTACTTAGATCCCTCCGTAATAGAGGAGTGTACTCATGGGGATGATGAGAATGCTGCTGGCTCTAAAAGGATTGATCCAGGTTCCCTGATTTTATCAGAAACAGAATCGGTAACCTGTAGAATATTGGGTAGAATTACAGATTACCAACAGATCACTCTGGGACTCAAATACAAGATACCTGAAAACCCCAGAGTAAACCCTTTTAACTATAACTACAATAGGCAATCAGGGCTAGAGGCGCACATCTCAGTCCCTGGATATACAATCTTTCTAGAAGCTTTGTACATCTCTAGATTAAGATGAGCACCTCCACCCCTTTTTAAAACCTTAATCAGCCTTTAAAAGGTTTTCCCTCCAGGATTTCCTTCTATTATCCATCAACTATCACAAGCAAGGAAAGGAAACCAAACAGTGTGTTGTTGCCATAATAATACCAAATTACACTAAGGGTGGCTTTACAGTACTGTATGTGCTGGTTTTATTTGTGAAACATAAGGCATTCAGAAAGCAGTTAATTTCTTATATTCTATTTAATAGTTTAAATATAAAGAAGTTTGAGGTCAGAGTTTTATTTTAATGATTAAGGCTATTTGTATTTATCCTTCCATTTATGACTAATGCACTACATTGCGTTGCCTCATCATATACATCTATTCAAATTTGATGGTAACTTGGCAAAATATGAAAAAGGTTTAAGAGCTATGAATTCTTCTAATTGACACTGTACTTGGTATTTATTTTAACTTATAATAAAACAAGTTAGATATTAAAGGTCTACAAGCAAACAATATTAATTGTAAATACAAACATTTGTGAGTCATTTTGACCCGTTTTTAAAGCTTGTTTACCTTTTATTTCATTCTTTGTTCTTTGTATGTTGTAAAATGCAGAACATACATATTGCTTGCCCTTTAATATAGAATTGTTTTGTTGGAAGCAGTCTTAATCCTACTTTAGAAAAACAATTCTGACTGATTTTATAAATAGATGAATAATTCATTGCACTTAAACTTTGCCTTTGGCACTTCTTGTAGATATACATTACTGTTATACACAACATAACTGACTTTTGTTTACACCCAGTGCAGCAGCAAGTGCATGACATTTTAAACACATCTATCAAGGCGAAAAAAGCTCTTCAGATAGAAAAACAAGGTCCAATCTTGTTTTGTTTGGTGTTAAAAAAGAAGAAAAAAACATTTAAGATTAACAAAAAGACCTAACAGTGCTTCTGTCTGAGTTTCTACTTAGTATTTGGCAGACCTTTGTTCAGTCCTTTTCATCATGAAAGTGTACATTAACTTGAGTTAAGCTTAACTTGAAGTCTCAAAAAAAGCTATTATCAACAATCACATGTATCAGCGATTGGCTTTTTGAATCATGTCTTTTACTAAATCCCCAATAAACTGCCTGAATGTTGTTTTTAAAACAATCCATCCATAAAGGTTTGTCTGCTGCTAATATGCTGCTAAACATTTTCTTCATTCCATTATGTTTTTTTTTCCACATTTTGAATACTGTATTACCAGCTGATCAGTGACAAGCTTGACAATCCTAAAAATAATGGAATCACTATTAAAAAAAGCTTTAGAAGTTTTCATTAGAAAACCTCCTTTTATCACTGTCTCATTCCCCAAAAAAACAGTATTAGTTTTGAGGTGACTGTGTAGTACCTCACAGATACACAACATTTGGCAAGAGATGATATAAGACAAGGGTACAGAAATATGGAACAAAATACGATCTGCAGCAGGAGACTGCTACATTCAGTTCACTAAAAATCAATTGTAAAAGATCTGCGATCACTAATGTCAGATTATCCTCTCCTCTGCAGTGTTGATAATGTTCCACTGTCTTATTTTACATTGTCCACTCTGTCTTTATGATTTTTTTTATTTACTAATTGATTGAACTATGTCTCCTGTCTACTATTGATTGTTTGGTATTTCATTTTATTGATGTGCCAGGGTCTAATGATATAAAGTAGCCTTCGGACTCATTCTGACATACTTACATGTAAATGCTAACAATTTTAGACTGCTCTTTTAAATAAAATTGAAAAAGAAAAATGTGGAATGCTCCAAATGACAAGTTTGCCAAGTATCATTTTGAAATTAATTCTTCATCTATTATGTTTAAATGTCATATTTGATGGGGTGACAGTGGCATACGCTGTGGTTTTGGTTGTTGTGCCATTGGGCAAGACACTTTGCCTACCATTACCATTGCTTACTGGTCAGAAGGTCCGAGTAAAGTGCTCATGTTTTTCAAGGTTTTTGCAAAAACATAATATTAGTGTTTTGGGGTTTTTTTAACCACTTGTCAGCTTTTTAAAAGTTTTATTTCATCCAACTCTCTCTGGAAATGTTTCCCTAATGGGCCCAGGTGAATTTGATTTTATAGACACAAGATTTATTCACCTCTGTTTATCTGCCTGAGGCCTTTTATAGCTCCAGCGTACATGTCTATAACAACAACATATGCATAATGGTTGCCGCAGAATGTGTCAGGAGGCAGGACAGGAGCACTGACTGATTGCTGTAATAAATCTAGGCTGTAACAAGACGGACAGAAAATGAGCAACAGAGAGTCTGTTGAGACTGAAAGGGGTATGAGAGTCTAACAATAATAAAGAAGCATACAGATATTTGTGGAATGCCAAAGTCTCTAGGAGAACAGGTTCGATGGAGAACATCTTAATGAGAGAGAGATTTATAATGAATGACACAGAAAATGAGAAGAAGGAGACCAAAATGAAGTACTGCTGAGTATGATCATAAAAACATTGACCCCGGAGGCTAGCTGTTGACTCAACAGTGATGTCTGCTGAGGAGTGAGATTATGCCTCGAGCAACCCTGGCACACACAGAATAATACTTCTTTGTCTGTCTATATCATTTTATGAAGTGTACACCTTGCTTAGGAAAACAAACCTAATATGAGCAGCAACTATTTATCGGAGCAGTATAGATGTGAACGGGGCCTTTTGTATGGTTTCACCACAGGCGCATGTCTACGGATGTGTAATTATTCATTTTGCCTTTGTTAAATTTCAGTGTCAAACAATCCTATGAGTGGCAGCCTAAACTGGTTTTGACAACCTGTGGTTTTCAAGGTGATGACATTCTGGCAGCTTATTGTGTCAGTCTTGTGTTCACTGTCAGAAACAACCCTGCAGAATATTGGCAAATAAAAGTGAATGTTAAATATAAAGAAAAACTAGCATATGTAAAAACTAAAAGGAAAACTGCCGCCTTCTATGTCTCTCCTCATTTCCAATTGCATACAATTTAACCATAGCAGATTATTAGCTAAGATTAAAACTTGATACAGTGCACACTGCTCATGCCATAGTGCTGTATGGTTTTCATAAATGAGGTATGTGTGTGTGCTGTCACTGGCCAGAATCTCTGTAGACCTCTGCTGCCACAAAGCAAATATGACAGGTTCCTTCTCCATAATTTATATCCAGGAGAACAAACATATGCTTCCACTTTTTTGTACCTCTCACCAAACCACTATGCTTTGAATGTCTTTGACACCTATACCCAGCTTTGCCTTAAGGCACATGTTACTAATCCAGTAGCTCTGTGTCAATACGGGCTTGCATTTCATTCCACTTGTATAATGGTGGTCTAAACAGTTGTGTTTCACAGCAGTTCTCCTTAGCGTTCCTCTGCTGTTTTCGTTTTTACATTCCTCTGAATGTAAAAATATTCAGTGGAATGAGGAGCATCACATTTGACAGGCTGAGCTTGGTTATTTCGGATGTCAGAATTTAATGGCAAAAGGAGAAAGCCATATCTTGCAGCTGTGTGCAATCTGAAAAATGTGTTTCTAATGTAGAATGTGTTGCTAATGTAGAAGTTTAGTTCGGACTTTAAATGTGTAATAAACTACCTAAAGAAGTGGTTATAATATTAATGGGTGTGCTCTAATCTTTTTAACTTAATTGTGTCTGATCTAAGATGAAGTTAGGGAAATTTTTGGTCAAAACCAGCTATTTGCTGTTCAAGGTTGTTGAATCTGACTTGTAGATTTCACGGAGTAATTCTACAGATTTTAATTCAATCGGGAAGTCTAGAAGAAATGCGTTTTATTGACCCTATCTGGCATCTTGCATGTTAATTTTTGCTGTATTACTTTACATCATGCTCCTCACCATAACAACAAAACAAAACAGTGGTAAACTTCACTAAATGCTTTCATAGAATCACCAGGTTATAAACTTCTCCTCAGTCTTTGTTGTGGCTGTATATTCTTTTTCTTTAACATAATGTACGCTGTATTTTGTATTAAAATCCTTTACCTGCCCTATTTTAAGAGCATTGTGTGAAGGTTGGGTGGGATACTGTTTTGTATTATGATTAACAGCTGAAGCAGCTCTTTGAAAATTCAGGAAAAGCACCTGTTGTCATGATCTGCAGTTCTGAGTTCCCTTTTTGAGCTTTCTGTTGTCTCTGTGCTCTCTGTGTCGTCCTGTCCTCCCTTGATTACCTCCCAGGTGTGTCTCGTTTCCCCGATTACCTCCCTGTGTATTTAAACCCTCCTGTGTCTTCTGTTCTTCGTCGGGTCCTTGTCAAGGTTTGTCTGAGATCGTCAAGTGTAGTCAAGTGTCGTCTGAGTTTGTCAGCTCTCTAGCTTCTCCTTGTTGTTTTTCTGTACACGTCTGGATTATTCATTATTAAAGCCTCTTTTTTCACCGCATCCTGCCTCTGCCTCACCACCTCCACCACAACCGCTTCCTGACACCTGTTGATTTATTTATTTAACTTTTTTTTTTTTTAATTTGACCCTGCCAACTGCCAAACATTATTTCGATTTGTGGGACAGCAGGACAGAATTGAAAAAAAAGCGGCACAGTCCCGTACAAATAAGGACATATGGTCACCATTATCATGTTGCCAGACACATAGTGGTCTAGCAGAGTCCATGCCTTGATGGATCAGGGCTATTTTGGAAGCAAAAGTGGACCAGCGTGTAATAAAAAAAGGTGGTCATAATGTAATGCCAGATTGTTATAATCTTATTACACATGTAATTCCACTATGATTTCCTACCACTATATAATGGTTCCTTCTTAGATACCCAAATATTAATCTATGTGAAAGACCATATGCTCTACAGGCTGTAATTTAAGATACAACAACATAGTTATGCACAGAATGTATAATCTGTCCAGAGGCCTTTTCTATTTTTTGCTAAAAAGAGCTAGGGTTTATGTAAAAAATTATACTGAAGAGGAGTTAAGCCGTTATTTAATACCAATACAGCTGATGAGTCATATGTAAAACACTCACAGTTCTTTTGCATGGATGAGTGAATCACAAGTTAGGTGGGTAGTTTGGATTAAAACAACTGCCTTTCAAGCAAATAAATTGTCTATATTACATTTCATAAACCACAAAAACTGCATTACCATATTCTCTTTTTATTGCTGTTAAATGACATTTAAATACTAAGTAGATACTGTAGGTTCTCGGCATAACTGTGCTTTGAAATTTCTATATACAGTATCCTTTATTTATAGCATGAGTCTTTAAATAAATAGTTTTTTCTAAGGGGGCATCTGCAGTGGATGAGTCCTTTAGAGTCCTGGAATCGTTCTACTTAGCTTGCATGTTTTCCAAATGCATGCAAATGCAAATGTATGTGCATGGGACATGCTCCGTTTGTCTCTTTGCTGCCCATTTATTGGACTGGTGACCTTCTCAGGATGTACCTCACCTCTCATCCAATAACAGCTGGAGATAGGCTTCAGTCATTCTGCAACCCTGCATGGACAAGCAGGTGGAAGAAAAATGTTTTGTGCAATGGTGAAAGTGGTGTTAAGCTACACAAAATAAAGAAATGTGAAACTTAAGATGTTTTAACATGGAAAAAAATCAATTTTAGTCTTGAAAACCTTTCTGGTTAGTTATTACCACATCTGTGTTGTCCGAACACCTGTTTTTCAAAGTGTAGGGGTTCAAGGAGCTATCTACACCTTTAAGAGACTTACTATTCATAACCTTTGCAATGAACTCTGATTCAAACAAGAAAACTAAAACCCAATTTTGTGTGAATTGTACGACTTCAATTTTGAAAACTTTAAATAAAGACTTACTAGTACATTTGCTTGTGTTTAAGTTCACACTTCATCCGAACTAAAGTTCAGTTAAGACAGATAGCAGTATCAGTTAAAGTTTATGGCAATAAATGAGGCTCACCTTCTCTAAGATGTTGGCTCTCAACTGAAAAGGGTAGCTTCCACCTTCAGGTTGAAAAAGAGCTCCTGCCTTGAGTAGAGGAGTTTAAGTATTTTAGGGTTTCTGCTCATCTGTGATGGGAGAATGGAGCAAAAGTTCCTCCAAACTCATCATATTGTAGTTCCTACCTCCTGTTCCCAGCTCCTTGTCCTTTCAGGGGGTCAACAGTAAGAGCTACAGACAATCGTTTCTTTCCTACGATATTTCGGAAAGAAACGATTGTCTGTGCCTACAGTTTATTCCTGCAACTTAAAGGAATGTGGCAAACAGTGACGCTCCAATGCTTTGGATAGGAACCTCACGAAGTTCGTATAATCTATCAATAGGAAGCATCGTGCTTCCTCTTCCTACCTTCTTCTTTGCTTCCAGTACCATTTAGATAGCACTTATCATGCTGACACATATCCACTTTGGCTTAAATTGTCTTACAGAATTGCAGTATTCAGATGGACCTTATGTCTCTTATTTGCACTAATTTCCTCACATTGACACCCAGATAAAACACTTTGTTTCTGATACACCTCTCTGCATTGCAAGTTTGAAAAGTTTTGAAAGCTGCTTTACTGTATTTCTGGTTGCATAAAAAAAATGATTTCCTTAAAGTTGTGTTTCCCAAACAGTTATGGTAGTCATTGATAAAGTTACAAATAGCTTATGCCATCCAGGCTTGTCTTGCCTGTTTAATCAGATAGATTGGGCTTTTTGGTTTTGCTTATGTGGAAGAAGCTCCAGGAATGCAGTCACATTTTGGCATAAACATTTGTTTTGAAAATTACAGGATGAGTATTCAGGTATTAAAATTTGGCAAACAGCAAAGGAGGAAATGTGATTGACCAATTATGGATTTCAACAAAGAACTCTAGCTTGTGCAGTATGCTGGTATAGCAACTGTACAACAACCAAATCTGGTGTTTTAAACAAATTTTTACATCCAATTTATGTTTAATTACCCGAATTGAACATAAAAAACCCTTGCATTTAAAATGATTTTACTTAACGTTTACTTTTACTTTTATTCAGTGTCTTACCGCAAGTTATGATCCAATTACAATCTCATCCATGAGTTACATTTTTGTAAATTGCTTGTTTGCCTGGGATATGCAAGTTTTATGAGGAAGAATAAATTATACACAGCACATAATCCATTTGACCATGTTCATTTCTTTAAAAGATAAGCAGTCGTATACTTGAGGAAGAAAAGGCTACTGAAAAAACTTTGACAGATTATGATATCATTTCTCTCCTGCAATATTGTTTTGATCTTATCTTATGCAGCACACGCTCTTGTTCTTTTTTCTTTTACCAGGATCTTTATTATAAGGATTCCATAAACAAGACTGAAATCATGAAAGTGCAGCCAAATTCTCTTGTGTTACCGTTCAGCAAATCAGAAATGGTGTCCGTTGGTCTTTTTGCTTTTTCTTAAAAGGGGTCTCAGTTTTTCTTTGGATCATAGATTACTTTATATCATAGATTCAAACATAGATCCAGCTAAAGTTATCTTTTCATATCAGCTGCAAATACTTTCTTATCAGTTTCCTGGCCCATCGATGTGGAATTAAGCATCTGTTGTTTTCTTTCACCTGTGCCCAGTGCGATTGTGGCTTGTTATATTGTCTGTCTCACAAGTGTAGGGTCAAAGAAGGCAGCATTAATGTCTAAACTTGACCTGTCTTAACTTGGGTAATTTTTTTCAAGTTTCTACTTTTTTCTAGTAAAAACTATGATACATCAACAAACTTGACAAATGGAGGGACAGAGGTGACTTTATAAACTAGTCTTCTGCTCCCAGTACTTACCACAACTTTTTAGGGACTGTTTACTGGCACAGAGCATTTATTGTTAGATTTACTAAGATTAATTTATGGTTTTGAAAGTTTATTTTTTGTAAAAAAGATGTTCGACCCACCTTAGTTGACTCCTCCCTGTGAGGAAAAGCGGCTCTGCCCCAAGCTTCTCCTGAATGACTGAGTTCCTCACCCTATCTATGAAGTAAAGCCCAACCACCCTTGCAGACAAGCTCAGTTCAGCCACCTTCATCTGGGATCTCGTTCTTTTGGTCATGATCCAGATTTATTGACTGTAGGGGAGGGTGGGAATGTAGACCGACCGGTAAATCAAGAGCTTTGCCTTTTTGCTCATCTCTATATTGCTACAACTAACCAGTGCAGCATTTGCATTATAGCAGCAACCGCACTAATCCATCTATTGATCTCCATCTCCGGTCTACCCTCGCCCTTGCACAGGACCCAAAGATACTTGAACTCCTCTGCATGAGCCAGGAACTCTCCTCTAACCTGAAGTGAACAAGCGACCTTTTTCCGGTCGAGAACCATGCCCTCAGATTTTGTGGAGCTTATTCTCCTTCTGGCCACTTCACATTCAGCTGCAAACTGCTCCATGCTTTAGATCTTGGTTGGAGGGAGCAAACAGAAACACATCATCTGCAAAAAGCAGGGATGAGATTCGCTGGTCCCAAAACCAAACCCCCTCTAGCCCTTGGCTGTGCTTAGAAATCCTTAAAGGTTATGAAGAGGACCAGCCCTGTCAGTGTCAAACATGTACCCGGAGCTGGTCTGACTAAATGTCCAATAATGCGTCCAACAATGCAAACAAAACTTATGCTTCACTTGAACAGAGACTGGATGGGTCTTAGTAAAGGGCCCCTGACTCATATTCCACAGGGGGACACGGTGGAAAGCTGTCTTCAGGTCCACGAAACACATGTGGACTGGTTGGGCAAACTCCCAATCACACTTGAGGTTTGTTAGGATGGAGGAAAGAGGTCAATATGGAAAGATAAAAGGCATTTTATAGAGACACAATATCTAAAAAAGATATTCTTGCTGGAATTTAGCTTGATAATGGAACAATCTGTAATTGGGTTGATTGGAATGCTGCAGCAACACATGTTTTGGACACCTGCTAGTATATAACCTATCAGATAAAACTCTAATGTCATATTGAGAAATGCACACCCCTTGCAGAGGAGTCCCCACTCAAATCTGTGTTCATGATTGAAGGCTCTTAGTTCTGCGACTACCTTATCTTGCATGAGCCTGACTGCAGACAGAGTCAACTCTCTAAAACAGAATGCGATTCCTTAACAAAATTAAAATGAGTTCTACAGATTTTTGAAGAAAAGTCAACCATTGTTTTAATTTTACAAGGATGAGAGAGATTCGTGCTGAATTTTAACAAATTAACTAATTTGTCCGTCATATGTGAACTCAGTTATGACTCTAAAAGTAGAAAAATATTTTACAGTTATCTTAAATCAAGCCAAATGAAACAAAGCCTTTTTAATTGCATTTCAAAAAACTAATTGGATGACGGAAAAATAATTCCTCATCTTAGCCAATAATTCAAAGAAAATACAAAACAAAATGATTTCTTTAGAGTTGCGAGACCAAGACCTTAACAGGAATAATTCAGAAGCACATCCTTTTTTGGGGAAAGTGTTATGAAGTGGAAAAATATTAAACTCACATTGCTCAACTTAATATCATCTGAGTGCTACTCCCACTCCAACTTGTACTTGCTGACCAGGTGAACCCATTCATCCATACAATCAGCAATTTTTCAAATGGACACTTTCACAGCATCGTATACTTTGTCACTCATTCTCTTAATGGCCCCATAATAATAACATTGATTTTATTTTACTCTACTTTCCAGGACTTATTACAGAGCACAACAGAGCACCTGTAGATGCACTGCCAAATACCTGCAGTCACTGTTTGTTTGTTGTCATTTTTATTTAACTAAATCCAAGTTACCAAGCTGAGCACTTTAGAAAAATAATATTTAGTTAACTTTAACTCATTTTTTTTTCTCTTCTTCTTTCTCTTCTCAAAAATAATGTACAGTATCCCTTACAAATATAAGAAAAACATTCACAGAATATTCTTGGTGTATCAAAAAGTTTAAATGGGTATAAATTAAAAGATGTGTAAACAGCAAAGCATCAAGTTAAGTAATGTGTTTGAAGTGAGTGTTTGGTCTATTCTTTATTTTTCTGTTTGTGTTTGTTTATTGGAAATATGGGTGCAAATTTCAGTGTTTCAACAAACAGTGTACAATTTTTGGCATGCTCTGAAACATTAGCACTTTAGACTCACCATTTAACCTAACAAATGTGTTTTAAGATTGTCACAGGAAGCTGGAGTACCAAGAGAACTCAGGTCTATGCGTATACGTAGAGAACAACAGGGTTGTTTTTAAGAACAATGTATTTTAAGACACTTATAAACGAATATTAGGAGAAAAATACATTTTTGTTTCTTTAATAGTATGCCTACACCACGGTACTGCATTTTGAGGGGTTAACTAATTTAAAAGTAAAATATCAAGAGGTCTTGTATTAAAATGATTCATGTGCTTTGCAATAATTTAAGGTGAAGGCTTAGACATAAAAATGTTTGTGGTCAAAGTGCATCATGTTATCCTAACCATGATAAGACCCAGAGGACAACAGATTCATTTTAGCCTTGCATAAAATACGTGACAAGTTTCCCATGATGTATTTACTTAATATCTGGAAATGATTTCCACAAAGGAGCAGGCTGGAGTTCTACGTGACTGGTATTAGATTAAAGGCGGAAATGAGTAACACTGTGCATGTAAGGATGTGTATACAAGCATGCATTTTTAGGGTTGCATGCTTGTGTTTACTAAGCAATAAAGTGTGACCATCCAGTGAGCATTGGTGTGCTAATATTTCAGCAGAGAACTGTGCTTAAAGATAAAACCGTGTCGTGTTCAGACTGGGTTTATCTGTAGGCATTCTCTGAGCTGTACAATTGATAGGTTTGTTGTGTTGGTTTTTATGAGTACATCTCTTGCTATTCGTATACGGATGGCTGAGTATGTCAACACCTGCAGTTTTTCTTGTTTTTAATACTAATTTGATAGACTTCGACTTTAGAATATGTTAGGTCGATTTCATGTCACACTGCAATAAAATAAACCATAAAATTTTTAAAAACTTATCCAGACTCAGTTTTCCCTTCATAAGGTATTTTGTTTTGCCTCATTGTGGTCAGTTGAAATGAAAGGACAGATTTGCCTCTGGTGTTTTTTTTTCCTGCGTTTCGTTCTGAGTCTGCTTCATATACCTGTTTTACGCATTTTTGTACTGCTATTGTCACTGTGGTATTAATCCAGGTCTAATTCCATAGGACAAATGCAAAACTATGACAATTACTTAGTGATTAACTATTATTATTATAGTTTAATCTCAAATGTTTAGTTTTACATTGTATGAAAGCATTTTACCTGTAAACAGAATCATAAAAGAAATGCACAGTCTTTTATAGTTGAATCTCCCAATTTCCTGCACTCCAAATTCAGACTAACTGAACAAGACTAAATGGGAGAATCATATTTGCAAAATCTATCTAGAATTATGTTTTGCAAAAATAAACAATTTTTCATGAAATAGTACAGCAACATCTTCTGAAATTTGAAATAATTCATGCTGTACTATAAAAGTACCATATTTATTCAGGCTTTCTGGTCTTTTAGCACGACAGCATCCTAAAACTAAAATCTGTTGACTTTTGATTTAGAACATTTTCAAATTCCAGCATAGACCTCACTTAGGTTCAGAGAAATTGAGCACCTTTTTATCTTCCTATTTTCTCCTGATTGACAGATAACCTTTCTAGGGTTTTCCTCACATCTTAAGCTTTATGACATTTTAAAGGAGAATTTAATATTTTCTCTAAATTAAAACTGCAGCAGTCCTTGTTAATTTTTAATCTTTGTCAACTTTGTATTGTTTAGCCATCCTCACATTGTATAAATGAAATTAAATGAGACAGAATTCATTCACCTCAAAATGAAAAAAAATTAGAAGCTCATCATTTATTTCCAAAACTAAGCCTTGTACAAATGAAATATCCTTTGTATTAGTGAACCTGTATGTGACTGAAAACAATAATGTTGTTGCCTACAGCAGCAGGTGCAGCCATTAATATTTTCTTCTCCTTATTTTAGCAATAGCCTTCAGTAACATCTTATGATTTGGGGGGTTTCTGTGATTAAAGGGATTAAATAATAGAGTAGTAGATGAACAGAAGGGATTTTGTCTAAATGAATGTGTGTTTTGTACAACTCTTTGGTATTAAATAATAAAATAAGAGAAATTATGTTATGATTTTTAAGCTATAACACTACCACAACCACCCCAATAATGATTAAGCTCTCATTTTACTTGTCCATTTTTTCTTTCCTTACCTATGGCCTTAAGATATTGATGATAACTAAAACTATGAGATCCTGCCAAAAAGCTGCTAAAATTTATTTCTGTCTTTAGGTGTCTGGCCTTAGAGGCTAAGCAAGGACTTTGGATTTTCTTGAAGAATTCAGAATAGAGCAACATTTCAACTCCATACCAAAAGTAGATAGCTTTAGGCATCTTCTCAGGTTGCTTGTTGGAAAGTTCTCTTTTGTAGTTTTCAAGCCATATCCCACTGGGATAATTCCTCAGAGCAGGACAAGAACTTGCTGAAGAGATTATGGTTTTGCCCTGGAAATGCCAAGGGATCCCTTAAAGAACAAGCTGGAGGGTGTTGAGTGTCACAAATCCTATTTATAATGAAGAAATGTTTGTGATTTGTTCTATATGCAGAGCTTTAATAATACCCTCAATGTAAAACTTTCCTTGCAAAAATTTAGTCTAATTACAATTCATCTGGGCTCTCTGAAGGTCATTTTCCATGTGCTGTATTGTGGCACTGCAAACAAGTAACACAATCCAAATGAATACTTAATCTGTAATTACTCAGAAAATGTGAGGTTTTAAAGTGAGGACCAGATAAAAACATTGACCAATAAAAAGCATATTTTTAAAACTGACGTTGCATTACATTTTTACTGCAGCTCTAAAAGTTTTTAAACAAACTTCAAGATACTATTAATGTTAAGTTTTAAACACAAGTAATTTTATTAAGAGTGTCAATCAATGGAAAATAAATGCACAGAATGATATGTCAATTTCCCATTAAGGCAGGTATACAGAATACCATGAAACCTAGGGACAGATGAGGACAGTGTCGGTTTAAGTTTAGTCAGTATATTAGTTTGGTGGTTGAATCAAAACAGAGAAAAACATTGAAAAGCAAGATACTCTACAGATTGGGGACATTGTTTCATTCATGAATAATCATCAGAGGGTAAGACAAAACTGAGTGATGATCAGATTGAATAAACATTACATGAATTGCGTATAAAGTGGACTTTGTTGTTCCTGTATATCAATAGTTTTTAACTTGTGTTTGGCATACCCTTCACCAGTCATTCACTCAGAATAAATTAATTAATTAAAGCACACACATATACTGGATGTTTAGATGGAAACTATGTTGTTTAAAGTCTGAATTGATTGATATATTAGATCAGTGGTGAAACAACAACAAAAAATATATAATCAAATATGTCTATACACTAGTCAGGGAAGATTCAATTCGTTCTAACTTTCTTTGCCTTTATACAAGCTAAATTGTCTTGTCCTCTTTCTTAGTTGTCTTGTTCTACAAGGTTAGGGATCTTGGATTTTTTTTGTTATATTGTATTGTTGTAAGTCACTTACACCGTTTATTGTGCTGTGTGTGTATAGAACAATTAGTCATAAGTTGTCTTTAAGTTGCCTGTTATGTGTGGAAAACTAGCTCATCCCATTAGTTTAGAATGTCTGAATGAGCCATAGAGCAAAGTTTTTTGGCTTAGTGAATTATAACATTCCTCCAAAATACAGTACTGGAATTAACTGAGTGTAAAAGCTATGAATGTCCAAAGAAAAATAACTCTAATGATAAAGGGTTTCTATCAATAGTCAACTTAATGAGATATTGTTTCAGACGAGTTTAACGATACAGGGAAAGTCTGTCTTATTTAGAAGACAACAAAAACATTTAAGGAATAATTCAAGACTCTTGCAGTATTATATTGCTATTCTATAAATGCCTTAGGTAAAAGCATTTATCATTCATTCATTCATTAGTATTTTTTTATAAATGTGAAAGGCCTCAATATGCAGACACAAACTGGAGTATTTTGATCTGTTATCAGCTTCCCAACACAGGATGTGACTTATTGTCTTCTGCTTTTTGTCTCTTTCCATCATTCTTTTTACAGTGCTCTTTGGTCAGTTTGTTGTGTTCCAGACTTTGCCCACTGATGTTGTTGAAATCTATGATGGACCCTCTACAGATTCAGCCCTTCTAACCTCCATATATGGATCTCATTCAGGTAGTATGTAAAGGGTGGATAATTAAACTTATTTAAGCTTCTTGCTAATACTTTTATTAGAATTAATCATTATTAAAACTCAATTAAACATTTATTTAAAAGGCAGTTAGAAACAAATAAAAACCTCAAAATAAAATTAAGTAACAAATACAGGTTTTCCCCTCTATTGGAAACAAGCAGCAGCTTAGACTCCTTTCTCTTTTCAAATATATTACATTAAAAACTGCATATCAAAAAGCAAAGCGAGTAAACAAAGCAAGAGGCAAGTTTTATTTTGTTTTTGTCTGACTTTTTGTCTGTTTTCCTCAAAATTTGCACCCATCTTCATGACATCTTCTGTGCCTTTCTGATTTAGGAGAAACACTCCCTTTAAGTTCAGGAAACAAGATAACCCTCAAGTTTACTGCGAATGGAACAGACACAGCGAAAGGATTTCATTTTGTTTACCAAGGTAAAAATTCCTTTTTTTTATATTTGCTTATCTTAAGAACTGATTGCCTAGTCTTGCAGTTATTACATAAAGGCGGTAATAGTGTGTCAGTGAATGAGGCTGGGCATGACTTAGCGGAGCAGAATGATGGGGAATCAAATAGCCTGTCTTGGCAGAGAGAACAAGGGTGACTAATAATGTGTGAGAAGATTCGCAAGGGCTTTATGTATCCTTCTGCCTTCTGTGTCTTGCCATCTCCTTTCTCCCCCTTTTGCACGTCTGCTTAACATATTCACCACTCCTAGGCTTTATTTCTTTGTTTTTTGGCTACCTCTGTTCTTTTTCATAGCTGTACCTCGGACAAGCGCCACCCAATGTAGCTCAGTCCCTGAGCCCCGTTTTGGAAAGCGGATGGGGAATGACTTTGGCATCGGCATGGTGGTGCTCTTTGAATGCAACCCAGGCTACACACTGCACGGTTCCAATGCCATCAGGTGCGAGGCCGTGCCCAATGCCCTGGCCCAGTGGAATGGCACTGTGCCTACCTGTGTTGGTAAGTGCTCTCATCTTCCAGCCTTTGCTGTACTCCCTTAAAATACACACATGCACCCAAGCACACACATTAAAAAAGAGCAAATAGGTGAACAAAGTTCAACTTTTGTTACACTTTTCAGAATGGTGTAAATGCTTTATATTGTAGCACTAATTTTTGTAAATATGACAAAAAGAAAGAAATGTGGTACAAACAGGGAAGGTTTTAGACAATGTACATATTGGTACTACCTACAATTTGTATTAACTTCCTTTTGATGCATTCTTTATGTTCCCTTTGCTGAACTACAGTATGTCATAAATAGTTGGCATGCATAGAAAGTCATGTGCTTGTTGACACTGTACTTCCATCCAAAGAAAATTTGAAACGGTGCAATTACTTGAGTTAAAAGAGTGAAACGGATTGCTGTCTCAAATTTTAACCAGAAGAAACTTCCAGCAAAACCAGGCTCAGTCCAAACGGCTGTCTGAAGCAATGGCAAAGTAGCAGTAAACTAGCTTTACAGGTAGCTCTGTGTAGGAAAGAAACTGTTAAGCAGATGAGCTCTGACCCAGTTTTCATGTTAAAGGAAAAAAAAGGGTACATACAGTTGGTCACAGTAAATGTTGAGCTTATAACTATATCTGAGAGGGAAACAGAACTAAACACAACAAAACAGGGCCAGTTTTATTATCCATAATCAAAGGTCATGATGACGGCAGCCCAGCTGATATTTCTCTCTAGGATGGTGTCACAGCCAAACGGGAACAGACCGGGTGGAGATAATATTAAGAGAAAAAGCAGACACAACATAAAGTTAGGGATAGAACCAACAAATACTGCAGAAAGATATAGTAGAGATAAAGCAGAGTAATGAAAAGTTGTCCCTATGTCCTCCAGCAGTCTAAGCCTATGGCAGCATAACTGTAGAAACAACCTCTGGAATAATCTGTTCTCTTGTAAGCTAGAGGGTGGCAACAGTTATACCATCATGTGGAATGTCCTGCTTTGACATTTTTAAGTTAGTAACCAAAAACTGGCAATGGTAATACAGCAATTAATTATTCACAACAGTGTATGCGTCAGAATTCACTGGCAGCTGCCTTCGTGGGCTACATTTGTTGACCGACTAGGTCAAAGCACTGGAGCAAAGGCTCTCCCCATCCACGAATTCTTTAAAGGACCCTATAAATGCATCCTTTATTTAAGCTAATCTGAAGGATCGACCAGGAGTATCCTTTGTAGCCCACCATTTCCTATGATTCAGTGCGGGTTGAAGCGCATTGGTCAAGCTCGGGCAGCAGTAGGGGATGGCCGTGGCAAAATTGTTTATACAATTTTAAATAATACACTTTTTAAAACTAACTTTTAGGGTTTTTGAGGCCAGAATGTGGATCAGTTAAAATCAAATGTCTACTCTGTTCACTAAGATCAACCCATTTAAAAAAAAGCGGTTCCCATTTCTCCACACCAGCCCACCTTGGTAGCTGGCAAGTCTTCCCTCCCTCTCCCAGGGAAGGCATCTGATTCCTGGCTGAGAGCATTGAAATAATTTCGAAATGCTCTTATTTGGCACATTTTAGACTTTTATTTGTTGTTCCCTGAATCTTTAAAGGAATCAAAGTTGAGCTTCAAATCAAGATAATTGTATTTAATTCTACTGGAGGTATGAGATTTATAAAAAAATTCAATGCAGCCATAGTACAGCCGTTGTAGTTCTTCAAGGATGGAATAAACAAAACATCGGAGCAAATCGATGGGATCAGCCAATAATATAGAATTTATTTTCAATGCATAAATCATGCATTATTATCGTCATCATTTTTCATCAGCTTTATGAAAATCATCAGAACATAAAATGCTTAAGAGGTGCTTTTTTCAACATCTGTTGAAAATGAAAATAAATACCCCTTCCTCTCAAAAAGAATTCATGCAGGTTTTAACTTAGCCTTTTTCCTATGCATTTTGTTGGACTTTTCATATTTCTGTCAGACTATTCCTAACTATCCCTTGGGTTTTCCTCTGATAAATGTTATACATATAACATCACTTATATATAAGTGATGCTTTAAAAAAAAGATAATGTCCAGACTTCATAGGTCTGTAACTCATGCTCTTGCTGTTGCTAGGCTACTGAAGTTATGCTAAAGTGAGAGCACAGGGCAGCTGCTGAAGGTTAGACTGTCCCAATTCACAGCTTGTCACTTCTGGAATTCGTTGTTTTTAAGCTCTTCAAAGATCCCAGCCTATGTGGGCTGAGTCCTTTAAATACTGCAGCCCCTGAATTCGAACACAGCTAGTAGACTAGACTAAGATGACTTATGATTAGTTTCTATGTTTTAAGGGGTAGAGTTAGTCTCTGCCGACATCAAGGGATATTTTTGTATTTTAAGAAAAAGAACAAATGCTCAATGCATTTATTCTATATATTATGTAGAAACATAAATCAATTTAAACAGAACCGATGTTTAAACATGTGCATTGCTTTACTAGCAAGGGCTTTGTGAAAATCTGGTCTGTCTTCAATGATTTTTTTTTGTCAAAAACAGTCTTCAGCAGCCTCTCTGTGCACATTGGTCCCTGCCTGGTCATCCCTTTGGAAATTTTACAGAACCTCTACTGCTAGTTATCCCTTGCCACCAGAACTAAAAGCCACGCGAATGTCAAAAGTATCCAGTTGAAAAGTTGAAAAGTAACTTAGAGAGATTACAGAACAGATAATTTAGCTCAAACTGAGAGAGCCTGAGCAGCACCGTAGAACATAGGTATACAAAATCCCAAACAGTGTGGGATGCCAAGAAAATAAAAAAAAAACATGAGAAATATTGAACTCAATTCAATTCTGTTTATGTACGTATATAGCATCCTCAGAACTGTAGCACTGGCTGCAGCATTTTCGATCAGCTGAGGGCTTTTAACTACAGTAATCCTAAACTGATAGTAAAGGATTACTATAGTCTGTCCTCGGAGTAACAAATGCATGGACTAGTTTCTCAGCAACACCCTTGTACAGGATATTTCTAATTTTTGCAATATTCCGGAGATGAAAGAAGAAAATTCTAGAAACTTAAATTAGAAATTTAAATGATAGGTCCTGGTTGAAAATAATACCAAGATTTTTTACTTTATTGTCTGAAATTAATTTAATTCCATCCAAACGAAGTGACTGACTAATCAGTTTATTGAAACTCTGGTGCAAAGACACTAATTTCTGTTTTGTCTGCATTCAGAATCAAAAAAGTTAAGAGTCACCCAGGTTTTTATGTCTTCAAGGCATGCCTGCAGTCTATGCAATGGGTTAATTCCATCAGGATTTATAGACAGATATAGCTGAGTATCATCAGTATAGGAGTGGAAATTAATCCCATGCTGTCTAATATTTCAACAGTGTTCAATATAGTATAATATAGTATAGTATAGTATAGTATAGTATAGTATAGTATAGTATAGTATAGTATAGTATAGTATATACTGTATATATAGTAAAGAGAGGTTATCCTAGCGCTGATCCATGTGGTACTCCACAGGTAACCCTGGAGCATGAGGAAGATTTATCATTCACATGAAAAAACTGAAATCTGTCAGATAAATAAGATTTAAACCAGCTTAGTGCCATTCCCTTAATTCCTATTTAGACTGGCAGAACTTTCAAAAACTTCTGGCAGAGCACTTGTGGAGAAAACTAACCAGATAATAAAAATACTGCACAGACTAGAGTTCGTCATTGAAATCCAAGATTGGTCAAACATGTTTCCTCCTTTGCTTTATACGAAACTTTGAAACTTGAATACTCATTCTGTAATTATCAAAATAGGTTTGTTTGCACTACTTCGAAATAAGCTCAAACACCCAAAGCTATCTGGTTAAATAAGCAAGACAAGAATGGTAAAGTTTTGAGAAACTGGCCTGGATTAGATAAAGCATTTCCTAACTTTATAACTGAATTTCAGAAACATTTTGGGAAGCACAACTTTAAAGACATCCTTTTTTTTTTCAACTAAAAATCCAGTTGCTTTCAAGATATTTGAAAGCAACTTGTTTTTATTTCTTTTGTTTTTTATTTTGTTTTTATTTCTTTTGTTTACTGTAAGTTTTTGCTTCCATTTTTAGTTATTATAGCATTTCTTGTTTGCAGCGTTTTTTCTGTTGCATTTGTTTTTGTGCTTGCATGTTTTGGAGATTGCATCATGTGCTTGCAGCTCGTTTTGCCATTTGCTTAGCCACTATAGAAAAGTAATGTTTATTTATATTCAAGAATGGCAGTCTGTTTCTACAAGATGTGTACCACGTCTCATATGTTGTGCAGTTCTAAGGTGTGTTTGTTTAACTATTGGAAGTTTGACTTGGCCTTATGCACAGAAAATACTCCTTTTTTAAGGTTTGTCAAAAAATATTAGCAAAAAAATTAAAATTCTCAAAGCTCTAGTTTAGTAAAACCAACCATCACTTTATGTAAAGTTACTTACACCTGAGAGGCTAATATCCTATTTACACAGTCACTTGAATTGTCAGCCTTGAGAGATGTATGCAAAGAAGTCAGCCCAAAGGTGAGCACTCATCATATTCTCACTCTAGATGTAGTTTGTACATGCTGTACAGTACATGCTGTTTTTTTTCAAAGATTTGCAGTTAGAAAGCCATGCTCTAATTCTCACAATGAAACCCACATAGCTGCTTTGAAAAGATGCATAGCTATGATGAAGTGAGACAAAAGCTATTGAAATACGGCCCCATGCCAGCAAGCAAATAATCCAAGACGGTAAGTGCAGGAGATTTCAACCGAGAGTTCATTGGAGTGTCCTGCCAAGCAGTGAGGGAATAGCCATGGCACGCGCAGTTTCATTTCAAACACAGTGATTTTTATTTCAAGATTGAATCTGGCTGCAGTATCTCCCTCAGCAACAGTGTACTCATTCAGAATAATGGATATAATCTTATAGGCGCTTGAGGAAAAAAAACACACTATACTAAATTACTCAAGCAGTCTTTATTGGATATGACAGCATCAGGCATTGTTTCAAACGACAAATTTGCATTTCCTCAGCCTGCTGTGACTGACCTGGCTCGTAACGCAGCATAGGTTTGTTTTCGTTTTCACAAAAACAAAGCTATTAGATTAAAGGTCTTTAGGTGATGTTGAACAACAATTTTGATGAATTACATTTCCTTCACCTGAGAGGATTCATAATGCTCAAACTATATTTCATAAAGAGATATTGAATTTCATATATACATTTTTTTATGTCGAATAAATTGGAATGTACATATATTTATGTTGTTTTTGTTGTTTTTTTTAATGCAAAACATCTGTATTCATGTTGATATTTTTCATATATAGATAAATGATGGTTTTGGTCTGTAAAAGGGTATATTAGTGACTGATGAAAGAAAGTTTTTAGATAGACAATGACAAATGGTAGCAGTGTCTTCGAAGTATACAAAATGATTAGTGAATTTAAAACAAGTCATCACTGTCCAACTTTATAAGGTTACAAATCTCTGTGATTCATCCTCAGTGTACCCACACCATAGAGTTCACAGTTAGCTGAAACACTTGTTCGAAGGTGTCAACAAGTAAACAGTGTCACACAGTGCTTGTTTTTAAACCACTGAGTCTTGTTCTGAAAGAGCCTCCTAAGAACAATTATAGTGTCTTAGACTGGTTGAGTAGAGGAAGGCCAAGCCAGAGTGCTGCTCCTGATGACACGTAATATTTGAAATATTTTGAAAGTTCCACGATTAAATTTAGAAAAGGATACTGCTTTCAGCAACTATACCTGCTTTATTCTTGATAATAAATGGACTATGCCTCTTCTGCTCTAAAATATTTTAGGTAAATTACCATTTTTCATTTTTTTCCTCCTTGCCTTAAGTTGTCCAAAAGTAGGATCCTCCTCTCACCTATTTTAAAAAGCCACAGCTTTGTTCTTCAGCTGTTAGGTAATTCATAGGGGTATTCTCCATAAATAAAACTAATAACAGCCATTTTATTGAGTATGAAATTCTTCATTATTTTAAAAAAACTACAATTTTCACATTTTGTAAAAAGGGGTCACTGACATCACAAAATTCATTATGATTGTGCCACCAGAGAGTAGAGATCAACAATTGGTAGTGAGCATACGTGGGGGAGGATAAGTTAGTTTTGACCAATTTCAAAGTTGATGCCGAAACATTTTATCTGGTCTTTTAGACTCCCTAAAATATCACTCAGTTACGGAAAAATTTAATGTATGGTAAAGAGAGTACAACTTTAGTTTGTTATTAGTACAGTCATGTCTAAGCTAGAGTTTGGATCCACTAATTCTCAAACCTGCCAAGGCCTGTTGCTGGTGTCAATGGAGAGGCAAAAAGTAATAAAGAGCTTTTATTTTTACAGCTTTACACTGTAAAAGGTCCTTAAGAATATTATTATTTGGTCTTGTTTAAGGGTGTAACTGTAAGATGGCACCCAACTCTACAAGTTGTGTTGCATTCAACTTCTGCAAGACTTTATTATTGACAGAAGAAGAAAGAGTAAAAATCTGTCTGTCTGTCTGTCTGTCTGTCTAGAGAATAGCCCTTTAGAAAGCTAGACGAATAAGTCGAATGATATATACATATGTATAAATACGTATCCCAATCCTTCTGCAGAGCTGCCTTCTATTCACTCTCATGGTCAGAGAATCAGCTGTAGTCTTTAATCAAGATTATTTCAATCCCTTCTAGTCTTAGATCAAAAATATTTAAGATGTCACTAGAGAAAACTATAAATCAATCAATCTATCTATCTATCTATCTATCTATCTATCTATCTATCTGTCTGTCTGTCTGTCTGTCTGTCTGTCTGTCTGTCT